>JAMQGT020005861.1:0-21333 GCA_024447675.2 Pterophyllum scalare
GTATTGCTGGGAGATGAACCTGAATTTCTCACCTACTGTCCAGACAGCTTTGAGGTCTGACATAGTTATTTGGTCAGAGCAAGCTAAGAAGGTCATCCTTATACAATTAACTGTGCTATGGGCTGTGATGAGGCTCGTGAAAGGAAGAGCCTTAAATACGAAGACCTTGTCCAGGAATGTAGAGAAAGGGTGGGCAAGCGTGGCTGTTTCCTGTAGAAGTGGGGTCCAGAGGGTCATTGTGGACGGTGCTCGCTGCACAAGTGGGAACAAGTGGAAGACAGCAGTACACAGGATTGGGAACAGCAGAAAGAGCTGCTGGCTCTGGTATGAATAGGAGGAGGAGAGCTGGAAGCCGGAGCTGTGCCATGGCAAGGGCACAACTCTGCAGACCGATGTTCAAACAACATTTCACATGTGAGTTATTAAGAGTCTCTGAATAGCTTTCCACTTGAAAAATGAAGAAGTGGTTCCTTGACTAAATAAAAAACAAAAAATAACAGATTTATTTCTGTTCTTCCCCCCCTGTAAATTTAAAACTTTATTCCTGAAAAACTGGTCATGAGGGCAGCCATCTGAGCAGAGAAACCCAGCTCTCTCTCTGCAGCCGCCTCCTCCAGCTGTTCTGGCGGGACACTGTTGTGTTCCCAAGCCAGCCGAGAGATATAAGCTCTGCAGCGTGTCCTGGGTCTACCCCAGAGTCTCCTCCCAATAAGACATGCCTAAAACACCTGACCTAAGTGGTGCCCAGGAGGTATCCTAGGTCAGGATCACCTGAACAGGCCCCCCTTTAATGTGGAGGAGAGGCTCTACTCCCCAGCTCTCTGTTTTTCTTCTACTTTTAACTTATCTTTTCCTCTTCAAGGAAAGTTAAAAGAAACCAATAACCATACAGAACTTTGCAGATAGGGTCAAATATGGGGATGTTTCCCTCCTATGCCATGTAGCAAGCAACATCCTTCACACAAAGCCTTGTATCAGGCTTCGTGTGAAACAATGGATCCTAAATTGCCGCATTACTTTGACTCCTTGTGAAACAATGGATCCTAAATTGCCGCATTACTTTGACTCCTTGTGATAACCATTAGCCTGAGTGCTTTTAGCAAGTCTTGCTACTAATTGAGTGGAGGTTTCAGCGGTAATAAGAGAAGGAGTCTTCTGTGACATTTATTGGTTGATGGCTATTTGTACTGGTACTCTATGTTAAAATGTTCCACTTTAAAGTGGAAATAAACACATTTACAACCTGATACAAAAATACATTTGGTCGCCATAGTTACTTTCTCCTCTTCATAACAACTGAAGGTGGGAGGACTTGTTAATAACTCTCCTGTTTAAACTTAATTGTTGCATTTTTAGAGACGGGTCTGCTTTGCCCAGGAGGTATATGCAGACATGAGTGGCTTGCAGGCAGCAGCGGTCTGCTACGCAACATCTCTGCTGGACCTCTCAACGATGCTTGTGGTGCTGATGATTTCTGGAGTGTTTTTATTAGAATTACCTAAGAAATAACACAGCATACTGTGTCATACATCCTCCTCAAGAAGCCTGTGCTCCAGGTGAAATTCTAGTGTTTGATTTCATAAATTACGTAGCACCAATTCTCAGTTCTCTGAGTGTATAGCATGTAGATGCAGCTTGCCAACATTATTTAACTCAGTACTCCAGCTTTTTCATCTAAGTATCACCCCTAATGAATCCAAAAAACACATGGTATTAGTCATAAAGCTTAAGGCTATGGGCTTAACCTAAGCACAGTCCTCACTGGCTGAGAAATGAAGCCAGAGTGGAGGTGGCAAAAGCTGCAGTTCCTCTAATGGTCATTTGAGGCTTCCTCCAAAAGTGAGTCAACCCCAAAGAAATAAACATTTTACTCTATATCTAATTTCCCATTTCAGCTGTATTCAGGTGAATATTTACAGAACTCACCAATTTAAACTTTATTAGGGGCAGTGCACTCTGTATCGAACCTGATGTGCGTAAAAGACAAGTGGCGGTTCAGTTTCTCAAACTGTTTTAAACCTCTTTATCACTGTCCAAAGTTAGCTTTCAGTAAATAACAGTTAGACCTTGCTAATGAAGGTAACCAGCTAACATTAGCATTACCTGATACCACCTCCCCCCGCCCCCTCCAGGTTGACTCTCTTGGCCAAATACAGTGAAGCAGCAACAGGCTTCAAAACTACAGTACATGAATCAGTGGGTGACATCATGATGGTATACACCCATCTTTTATATACAGCTTATTTGGAGCAGTTCTACACTTTAGTCTGACAATGAACAGCAACAAGAAGCCTAATGTAGTCATTTGGGACATTAATTAGGCTAATTAAGCCTTATAAATGTGAACAACTTCACAGATGGGTTCACCAGGTTCAAATGACCCACTTATGGCAAATGCATTCAGTTGTATGTGTGAACATATTTTTGCAATGGGGGCCCAGTATCTGTCTCCCGTGCTGCTTGTATTGCTTTGGACAGAGCTGTGGGGTTTTCTCTAATGGAAACCGACACAATGTGACCCCCAGTCAATCAACGCGGATGTGACCAAAATTAACCTTAGCAAAGCTCGCTACTAAAAGGCTACCCCAAACAGTTTGAAGCAACAAACACTGCAGATTATGTCTACAGCTTATGGGCTTCTTATGTAATTTGTCTGCTGTGAATTAACATTTAGACTGCATGCAGACTGGGTTTCCAGCGTCCAGCCAGCTCCTGTCTGTAAGGCCCTCGCTCCAAAATCCGTCCCACTTTCACCCTTGCCCTTGTCACTTCCTCTATGCCATATAATCTCCTCTGTGTGAGAGGATTTGCATGTCAGGAAGGGCTGCCGGGCTCTGGGGTTCTGTGCTGATGGACTGGGAGAGGGCCCCTGGGACTGGCAGTGACAGGTGGAAAGGAAACGGGAACACAGAGGGTTGAAATGTAGACTTTTCATTCTGATGTGAACATTGTTATGCAGCTCTGAAGTCCTTATCTGCAGTATGCAGGCGGAGATGTAGCAGACTGGAGTGGTTATGGTGGTGGGTGGGGGTGGTCTGCACACATGTGAACAAAGCAATCGTACCCTTTAAATGAGTGTGCTTAATCACAGTCACAAGCCCGCTATAGTCTCCTCTATAGGTTGCTTACGTGACTGGGCTCGGCTATAATGTACCTCAGGATCCTCCATCTTGTGCTCTCCTCTGCTGTGGGTGAGGCTGAAAGATACAGGCTGGTTTGGTCCTCCTTTCATCTCCTAAAATCTTACTAACTCTATTACACTACAAGATCCATAAGGGCTTAAAACAGATAAAAGAAGCGTTATATGCAGGACTTAAAATAACTATAGGAGCAGTAGCTTAAAATAACCATCTGCTGGAACTTTAAGCATGACAAAGCCTTTCAAAATGCTAAGAAAGGCTTTACAGAAAATGAGAAACCACTAAGAGTTGCAGGTCTCGACAGCGTATAAGCTTAAGAATGCCAGTGTGTGCTTACAGAGAGGAAGCCTGATCTTTGATTGGAAAAACAAAGATCTCCTCCAGCGTTTAGTCACACAATAAACTGTACAAGCTCCAATTCTCCACCCTTCCAAAGTACGCCATGTATACTGGACACCAATCGGCTGGTGGAAAGCCCCAGGGAGGCTGGGTTCGGGTCTCGTAATTTGGGCAAAGGGAAGAGAAGTCACAGACATGTAATGAAACACGCAGGCTTTCCAGACAGCTGCTTCAAAGACAGAAACATGGTCGCTAATGTAACTGGAGCTCAAATACACAAACACAAGTGCAAAAGCACAACTGTCGGAGCTGACAAACACCGAGACGGCCTAATTCCCTTACAAGCAGACAACACAGCGTATGCGAGTCAGGCAGTGAAGAACAATAAGGCTGGGGAAGAAAGAGAGACAGAGGAAATCAATACTCGCAGAGACTTCCTCTGTCTCACACAAACAGGCGCGCACGCACAAGCACGCACAAGCAAGCCTGATATCACTGTGCACACACAGCACGAGAAGCACATACCACAGCGCAAATAACACAGTTCATACTTATCCCCTCTATATTATTCAAACTGTATCTCCATGCAATCTACTGCTGATATACAAGATATTATGTGGAGTTAGTTAAACAATGCAAATATGCTACAGCTGGTTAATGAGGTACAATTTATTGTGAGTGGCAAATGAAAACCCTCACAATTGTAACTTTTTAGAAACAAAAGGAAAAAGTCTTACTTTGAAAGAAATAGTTCATCTGGGGAAATTTGCTTGTTGTTTGCTTTTTTTTGTCGGTCTGATGTCAGCCTGACATCTTGTGAGTTGAGTAAGCAGCTTACCTTTTTTTGTCTAACAAAAAGATTGGAAGCAAACGGGAGAATTAACATTGTCTGAGGCATAATGGACAAATAAACGTCTGCCAGCATAATTTACTTAAGCCAGTCTAATTGTTTTCTAAATCTTGCTAATTAAAATGCACACTGTTTTTAGCCAAGCTAGTGGCGTGGCTCTGTGAATGGAAGTGCAGCTTTTTTGATTTAGACTGAAATCCACCAACATGTATTGACACGGACAGATTATAAATTAAGAGGATCCCACAGAGGACCAAGACACCCAGACTGAAAGAGACCCAGAACAACCACAAGATATGCAGGTTTTTTTGTTCTGTTTTTTGCATCACTTTGTGGTCATTTTGCAGCTCTCCATTGTTTTTGTGTTCTTTTTTCCATGCATTTAATTTGAGTCACTTTGCATCTTTTCTGCATTTTCTCTCCTTGCAGTCTTGCAGTTATTTTCTCTTTTGCATGTCCTTGTTGCCATTTTGTGTGTTTGCAGTCATTTTCACCTCCTCTCCATCTCATTTTATTTCCATTTATGCGTTTTCCTGGGGTATGTATAATATTTGTGGAATCAGACCACAACCCTCTGACATTTAGGGCTCCCAGGCCCATACCCAGCAGGTGCATTAATCTGGCCATATTGATTGGAGAAAATTTTGTGCAGACTTTCATATTGCCAAGGTGATAAGGCAGCCGAGGACATGATCTGCAGTCTAGACTGATATCTTTTCCACTACTTTCAGCAACTTTTATTGGTCTTTCTGAGAAAGTGAATACTATTCCCGGAGTTTCCATAACTGCGGTCCATTATTCCAGTTTTATAGAAGGAACTGTCAGAACAGAAAGCACTGCCACTTACAAGATCTTAATGTTGTCTGTACTGATAAAGTCACCTCGAAACTCTGCACTAATATATTTTTTTCTTTGTCTTCCTACACCTATAACCTCTGAAGTCTAGCCCTTTCTGCAGCACCGTCTCCCCTCTTTTGTGCTGTTCATCGAGGCATCTGCAACAAACTGACTTGCTCAAAAAAAATTGCCAGTCATGCTATTATGTTTGGTCCGAAAACCTCTGGGGCTTATGGGAAACCGTGTTTGTTAAAGGCTGCAAAAACACTCATTTCCCCAAATACTATAGCTTCTAACTCTGTCCCACTCTGTATATTTATTACATTGTGTAGTTACTCATGTCAGATGGATTCAGGCTTTTTTTTGTCCTCACTTCTGGGCATTTGTGTTTTTCAATCAAGTGTCTCAACAACTGAAATTTAGTCCAGGCATCCATCAATCCCCCAGGATGAGCTGTAATAAGTTTGCTGAACTACTTTTGCCCAGTATTTTTGGTTTATGACCAAAAACCTGCAAAACTAACAATATTCCCCATAAGCTGCACATGCTCACAGAGCTGCTGGCTTGACAGACTCTTAGTCTTCTTTAAACTTTATACAAACAGAGACATGAACACCTTTTCTGGTGTATCAGGCCTATTTTCTGGCAGCCAGCCCCTATCCACAGTGACTGTTTCCTTGTATTTACTGGACAGGTAAACAGCTTTTCATCAAGACAGAGTAACAAATACCACATGAGCTTTATAGACACTGGCAGATGTTAATTTGAACTCTGGGCACAGGTAGATTAGCTGTTAGCAGTGTACAGACCTGTAATGTAGGTTTACACTCACCAGCCACTTCATGGTGTACACCTGTTCAACTGCTCGTTAACATGAAATTGTAAGCAGCCAATCACATGGCTACATGTAGGTGACCTGCTGAAGGTCAAACTGAGCATCAGAGTGGGGAAGAAAGGAATGAATGCGGTATGATTGTTGGTGCCAGAATGGTCAGAAAATTAGAAAATATCCAGTGGGTGGCAGCTCTTGACCTCCGACATCAACAAGATGTCAGAGGTCACAAGAGAACACTGAGAAGAGAAGAGAAGACTGCTTCAAGCTGATAGGAAGGCAGCAGTGACTCAAATAACCACTTGTTACAACCGAGGTTTGCTGAAGAGCATCACTGAATGCACAACACATCAAACCTTGAAGCAGGTGGGCTACAGGAGCAGAAGACCCCGCTGGGTGTCACGCCTGTCAGCTGAGAACGGGAAACTGAAGCTACAGTTCACACGGGCTCAAACTGGACAACAGAAGTTAAAAACCTTGCCTGGTCTGATGAGTCTTGACTTCTGCTGTAACATTCAGGTGGTAGAAGCAGAATTTGGTGGAAACATCATGGAGGCATGGCTCCATCCTGTCTTGTATGAACAGGATGGCAAGATCCACACAATCTGCAGCAACTGTGTGAGGCTATCATGTCAGCATGGACCATAATCTCTGAGTGTTTAATCTGTGCCATGAAAGATTAGGGCAGCTCTGAGAAGGCGGTGGGGGGGGGGGGTCAAGGGGTACTTAATAAAGTGTCCGGTGGTGTTGCAGAAAAAGAGGCAATAACAAATTCTTCCCAAAAGGCTGAACTATTTCTTTAAAGTCATTTTGATATTTCTCACCAACACAAAGCTACATAATTCAAAATCTTGTGCTAACGTGTACTGTAAGTTTTTTTATGTAGGTACTAAATGATGAGGTTTTAATACCATGACACAAAATATATAAATAAATATTATAATTATGTTGCAAAAAAAAATAAAATAAAATCATCAGTTCAAAATCATTCTCCATCCTGTTTTATACACATGCCCACACTTTCAAAATGAGCTGCGTTTGAGAAAAGATTGACTGCGGTTCTTCAGCGGCAGTGATGTGTTAAACGTGATTAAAAACATGAGGCCCGAACAACATACTAATGTGTTCCTTTTTCTTCTTTTACACTGTCACAGACTACCGCTCGTCACGGCGGGGTGTCGGGACTCGTTCGGTTTTCATTTGCGTCAATCAAACATGTTTGAATTAATGATGATGGTCTTAACTGGATTGACAGGCGAGGGATTTAAGTACACGACGCTCCCACAGAGTCATCTGTACAGTATGTTCATCCACACTCACGCAGACGCAATCCAATCCGACATGAAGCCACATTGTGATTGTAATTGGCCTAGAGGTCGTGCAAAGTGACTCTATGTTGAGTAAAAAAAAAAAAAATTAACGATGTAGAGCTCGTAGCAAACAAAATACCTCTAAGGCTTGGTGAGATGGTGTCTTACCTGGGGGAGATGTCGCAGCCCTGCTGCATGAAGGCGCCCAGGGAGAACCAGAGGGAATTGAAGATGCCAAATTCATTGGGGGGCTGGTCACTTGGCGGACCGTCGGTGCCCTCTTCGGGCTCCTCGGTGTGCCATTCGTACGGGCTGAAGCGGCTGACCAGGAAGAGCACCACGCTCACGCCGATATAGGCAAACACGATGCACATCCAGATCTCGTAGGCCAACGGGTCCAGGAAGGAGAACACCCCTGGTTTAGATTTTGGGGCTTCTTGATCATGATGGAAATGCCCAGTGACATGAATGGCTTGGAGAAATCAATCACCTCCTCCCGGACCAACGTGATAGTCAAAGGGGCCACAGCGATTTCCGCTTTCTGTGGGAAGTTAGATAAAGAGAGATTTGATTTGCCGGAACCCAAATGATGACAGATAAACAAATGCAAATGATGGATCATCTCTCTGAGCTGGGCCATGCAACAATCAAACACCACTTAGTCACAGATCCATCCCAAAGGGCAATAGCCAGCCAACCCGCAGACAACAAAACAACAATTTCTTCTTCTTCAGATGGTGTCATTGTTATTCATGACATTGCTCACGTAATGAATTTCTCCCTTGGCTGAACAAATCTCTGAGCGATCAAGTTGAGATGGCAGCTGAATACATCTCAGAGTGATCAAGTTAAGACAGAGGGAGAAGGAAAAGAAATTGAAAAAGAAATTCTGAAGCCCTCTCTAACACTCAGAGGCTTAGCTCAGAACTCCAGGGGAATGAGCAGGGAGGATAAAATAATATGTCAGAGAAATATGCTTACAGCACAGCAAGGCAAAAAAACATAGGAAACGGCCACCTTGGAGGTCTACAGCTGAGGGAAAAGTGCACACTGACTTTCTGAAAATCCACAAACCAGATTACAGTTAGTGACTTAGCAACACTTGTGACCTTGTCTGCCCAGCAGGGGAGGAAAGGGCTTAATATCAGCAAGAATTTAAAGTTTTATTATGACCATCGCACACTTAAGGAGCTAGGAAAGGAGAAAAGGAGGAGGACGGAAAGAAAATGAAAGATTTAAGTTCTTTCATCCTCAGCAAAATGCACTAAGACGACAGCCTTGGGGCATTTAGTGTGCACTAAAATACATGGTGGGTTAAAAGGAGGCAGGGGCTTTTGTGGTAGAACGGATCTTTTCTGGGAGAGTGGGGGGGGGGATGAACGGCCTCTAAGCAATGCCTTAGGTAGGAAAGTGCTGACAGTTGCCATGTCCTCAGAAGTCACACGATCACAGTAGAATAAGCTGCCAGCTTCAACTACGTTTCCAAACGCCCTGTAGTACAATACTGGCTTCACACACTAGTGAAAAGACTGCGCATATATGATAAACTGTATATAAATGTTACATGTAGCCAGTGTCTGAAAAGTGAAACCAGTCTTTAAGTTCCTTAAACCTGCATTATTCCTAACAGCCAGCAGGGGGTGACTTCTGCAGTTGCCAAAAAGATTATACAGACGTCTATGAGAAAATTATCCCACTTCGGACTTTATTTAGGACTTCATTAAAAACTTTACTGATGAGATTTATGGTCTCAAGTGCTAGTTTCAAGTCCTAATGAATACAACATCATTTTCATTTGATGAATTATGGTTTTAAGCTAGAGTAAAATGGACAGTTAAACCAAGTATATTTTAGGGCGTGGCTACTTTATGACTGAATTTAAGTCTGGGTTCTATTGACCCATCACGTTTGAGTTGGCTCTGGTTACATGCAGGTTGCAGGCTGTGTGGACAACAAAAGAAGGAACACAAGATTTGCTGACTTGTTGGTTTTATAGTATCCATGCATCCATTTTCTTCCACTTCAGGTGAGCAGGTGGGCATTCATAGGGTGAGAGGTGGGCTAGGACAGGGCTAACAGCCAGTCACACTCACACCTATGGCCAATCTATAATCACCAGTTAACCTAACATATGTGTGTTTGGGCTGCGGGAGGAAGCCAGCGTACCAAGAGTAAACATGCAAACTTGGCACACAGCTTCAGCCTGCCAGTGGATTCGAACGCAGGACCTTCTTGCTGCGAGGTGACGGTGCTATTCACTGCACCACTGTGCCACCTCGAAAGAAGGTTCCTGGTTTAAACCTCCTGGTCAGTAGGAGACTTTCAGTGAGGAACCTGAATTTTAACCCTGTGCCTGTATGCATTCTCTCTAAGTACTCTGGGTTTATCCCAAAAGCACGTCTCCCCAGTACTTATTAGGTGAACTGGTTGCTCTAACTGGCCGTAGGCCTGGCTGCGAGAGTGAGTGGTTATCTGTCTCTCTTTGTTGGCCCGGCAATGGACCGGCAACCTTTCCAGGGTTTATTCCAACCTCTGGGATGGCTCCAGCCCCCCTGCAACACTGATTTTGATAAGCGGTTAAGTAAATGAATGGATGGATGGATTGTTAACCATGATTGGTGGACAGAAAAGGAAGTCTTGGCCTGGATATCTATTATCCACTCTACCAGATGTCCTAGCTACAACAGAAGCCCCGGAATGTTGGCTAGCAGACCAGCGATAAGTTTCCAGATTGCTTTGTGAATCACACGTCCTCAGTGGCCTCGACTCTCAGCCAGTTTCACCCCTCACTTGTGATGGCTGGTTTAGAAAAAACAAGATCCTTCAAATTCTTCCATCAAGGCCTCAAAATGGGACTTTTACAGATCAATGGATGACATCACAGTGGCTGACATTGTTTGTTTCAGTCCCATAAACTTTTGACCTTAAAGTTCAGCTCTTATGTTTTATGTTTCCATGGGCTTAGTACAAAAACACAATTTCTGGTCAGGGATTAAAAGGGTCCAAATGATTCAAAATTGTGTGACGACAGCTCCACTCGGACAAAGCAGCACGTCCACACTTAAATCTTCCCGTTAAGGGATTTATATTAAAGTAATTTCGCTCTGCGTGTTTTCCCGTCAAAGCAATTCTCTCGGACGGGCTGTGTTTCTGCTCTCAGTTAAAGACGTGAAAACAGTCGAGAACAGAGCTGCACTTTTTGTCCCTGCGCTTTTGACCAACCTGGTTAGTCTTTACACCAAAAGTGCACTGCGCTGCTTGATCAGCCCTGACACATCCCGAACTGTGGCTCTGCTTGCGCTCGCTGCAGTCGACTTCACAGTGAGTCACTGCAGCACCAAAGAGGCGCAGGCGAGAAAAATGCCACTTTGTGAAAATGCCACTTACCTAATCACAAAAAAGACTGGGAAAAAAATCACTTGGTTTTTGACTGTACATTTGAAAGAAAACGGTCCTGCTGCTCATTCATATTTTTTTTTTAAAAAAGGGATCATTTTTGCCCAGTGTAGTATGTTCTGGGAACATGCATTTTATAGCTTTCTCTCACCAGATGAAGGGTAAATAATCGTGGTGTCAGATAAGAGAGTAGAATATCACACATTTATTGAATAGAAAAGTATTAGTTAGACCTCAGCTGCACTTATATCCTACTCATCTTTGCTTGTTTTTGGTTTCTGTCCGTTTCCTCCCGGTGAAATGTGTTTTTTTTCTCTCCTCAAAAACATTCAAGTAAACAAGAACAAACAGTGCCCCCGAAATTGCGCTATCATTCCTCATACACATGCTTGCATCTTCTTTGATCTCACAGCAAGGTCAGCAGCAGAAAGACACCTCACTCTCAAATCAAAAGTCCTCAGAGATTCTTTAACAAGCTCCACACCTGTGTTTCTCCTGCTCTAATGCGCCCCTAATTCCCCTCTTTCTGCTAGCATTAACAACACCAGAGGCTGTTCACGATTTCATTTCAGATGGGCGTAATCATCTCCACGACAAACAACACGCACAAACAGTGCTTCAGATGGAGATCTCTGCAGGTCAAGAAATACCCTGACTGAAAGAAAACCTTCTGCAAAGACAATATTCTGCATGAAAAAGACATATTTTACGATTTAATGAATCTATTTAACCTACCATTAACAAGACCTTCATTTATCTTAATTAGGCAGAAAAGCAGCTTTTATTTATAATTTCCCCTTGTCCTGTTTACTGATCTGTTGCTGCTGTTTGATCTTAATATAAATCACAGTCTGGTTTGTGGACTTCCATTTTAAAGCTTTATGTTTTGGATTTTAATCATTCCCATGTTGATTTTTTGGCGACAGAAGAGGCAATCTTTGGAGGAGAAGGTGAAATGCTAAAATATGGGGCTAAAGCTAGCAGGCTGGCTTAGCAAGCTGCATCCATAGACTGGCAGACACAGGCACAGATACCTGCTAATTAGTACCAACATGTAAATAAAATGATGCTACAATTTCAATCACCGAAAGAACTCGAACACAGGCTTCTTAGAAGGTCAGTTAGTACAATTAATCGCACATAAAGCCGCATCATTTTTCAGTTAATTGCATTTAAAAAGGTACCACAAAACTAATGTGATTCTGAGGTTTTGTAATTAGCTAATGGCTCAGTCGCGGAAAAACAGGGAGGCTATCTCCTTGCAACTAGGAAAGATCAGTGGTTGCTCTTAATGAACTGATTTTTTTTTTTCTGTCAGAGACTGATTGCCAGTAGTCGGGGTGACCACCCTGAGGTTGAGTGTGCAACATCCTCAACCAATGGCGATTGCTTTCGATTGCAAGGCGATTATGCAAGTCACCTGGCGGGAGGCAACCTGTCTCTAAACAACTGCAGTCTGACTCAGACTGACTAAAGTCACTCTCAGGTTGGGGAAAGTTTGCAAACCGCTGCCATCCAATTTATAAATGCCAACAGATTGCCAACATGTCGCAGTCAGTCTAAACCGCTAAGAGTGCCTCCTGTGAGACATGCCTCGTTGCAACAGGGGATTTGATTCAACTGGTCGCCAGCTGACTGCCAACTGGCTGGTCTCTGGTTATACTCCTGTGTAAAAGCAAGGCTGCTGAATGCCTTGGTCATTTTACAATTAAGCTGCCATCTTGCAGCAACTATGCTAACTGCAGTAAGGTTCTGGCTGTACTCTGACTATAAGTCGTTAATGTGAATTTCTGTGCATGTAGATGACAATATATTTGCAATTTTCAACAATTTATCACAGTTAATTGCCATGTTAGCATGAAAAGTTTGGATGTAATTGGTAACTTGACCCCATTCAGTTGCAAACTGATAGCAAACTCTGTCTTATTGCCATTTTAGCACTGTCTTGATGCACCAGAGTTGCTCTGAAGAGGACAACTAAGTGCAAGTGGTCGTAGACTTGGTTCCCGTCTTCAAAGCGACCATTTAAAAAGCAACAAGACTACAAGTTCATTGCACACAGTTGCAATCATTTTGGTCATGCTGCGGTTTCCAACCACTGTTTTTCCTACTGTGATTGTATAATAAGAGGACAGCTAGAAGACAGCTAAATATCCACCAGTCAGTCAAAGCAACCACACCCGTTATTATGGATAACATTATGCCTTGATCCAATTTACTGTGTTACTGCTGGATCTAAACTCAAACATCCTCCTTTTTTACATATTTGTCTATATTTAAAATTGCACTTTTCGCCCTCCTCCTTGGCCTAGAAAATAACATCGGCCTTTATTAATTTATCATTATATATATTTTATCATTTATACTTGAAATAACACTTTTTAACATATAGACTTGTTTCACATCAACTTTTATCACAGCTTTCCAACAGCAGCTGTAACTTGTTTTATGTGACATATCTTTTTTTAATGGACTTTCTGCTTGAGGTTTAATGATGTAGATTTTGATAAATAATTTCAACTTTCAGCTTTCAAGATCAGATTATTTCTCCTCTCAGAAGCCCAGCTTCTGCTCAAATGTATTGTCAGTATAAAAAGATCAGAAGAAGGCACCAAATTCTCTGTAAATACCATCTTGAGTTCTACTGACAGCATAAAATTAAAGCTTCAGTGAGATGAGTCATAAAAAAAGATTTTAAAAGATAATTTCTGTCAAAAAATAAAGAACAACCAAAGAGTGAAAACAAAGGTTCTTACCCCGTACACCAGCTCCCCGACCATGCCGTTCCAGATCTTCGTCTCTGGGTCCCTGGCGCCATACTTTCCATCGGGGACGATGGAGATCTTGTACTTGATGCCAATGTGTTTGGCGATCTCTGAAGCCAGGTCCACGCAGTAACCCTCGTACTGGTCATTGCCCTCGTACATCTCCCAGTTCTTCTTAAGCATCACATAGGGTCCCTCCTACACAAGGGACCATAACCAGTGAACCAAACCATGAGACAGACAGACATGTGGGCTTGTGCGGTGACACACAAACAGAAAGCACTGAACTGCAGCTCTACAATACCAACCATTATTAAGGGTTAAGGTTTAAAAAAAAAAAGGAAAAAAAAGAAAAGATAAAAGCACCCTGCTTGATGATAAAACACAATATTCTTACTGATGGTTTCTCACTATTCCACTGATCCAGTTTTGGAGGTGTTAACAAGACCTAGAAACACTGAAATGGCAGAGGTAGGCTATTGGCTAGCAAGCATGAATGTAATCAATGCATTCTCATAAATATTGACAGAAGAATCTGCTCGGCACATTTTAGGCCCAAGTGGCACATGAAGCAAACACACACACACGCGGAGTCTAGGACTGTATACCTCCACTGAGGTTGATAATTCCCTGTACACTGAACTGAGTCCTGGATCCAGAAGGATCTGAATCTGCATTAGTCTGTGATACTATATTGAGAACATCAAAATGGTGTCTCCCAGTTTTCCCAGTTTCAACATGATGTGTAAGATATGGCACAAAATGTTAACTTTGCTTCATCTTGCAGTGGTACAGAATTGTTCCAAAAATCCAGACCTGGATCAAATCCAGATCTTGGGCTAAACACCAACTCTCGTACAACTTTCATGCAAACCAATCCAAAATTTTCGAATAAGCCTGCAAACACACAAATGAAGCAAACCAATCTTATAACCTCCTCCGTGTATGTAATTGTTGGCGAGGGCAAGTGAAAACTTCCTGAAACACTGAATGCTTTATGTCTCTCAAGCAAAACAGTGGCATCTGCTGGCCAACTTTGGCTACTGCACTTTAAAGCTCAGATTAGGTTGAAAGAGGCAGGATACACACTCTTACAGCTTTCATTACAAATACCGCTTTTCATAAAGTTTGTAAATTGTTAAAATACTAAAACACATTTGATTTGATTTTTGCACGAATTGGCAGCCACGCTTCTGTCAGACTGCCCCAGGGCAGCTGTGGCTACATTACTAGCTTACCACCACCAAGCATGATTGAGGTGTGAATGAATAGTGCATGAAATTGTAAATCGTCTTTGAGTACCTTGAAAAGCGCTATATAAGTCTAAGGCATTCTTCACTTTTAGTTCATGAACTCCTTTTGTTTCCGTCTTAAACATGGAAAACACTGAGTTTGTTCTAAATCAGCAATAATAATTTAAAGCTGCATCTCAAGATTTTACAGAAACCACTGAGGGTATCTGACCTGGCTGTTTTAAATTAAAGATACAGCTGCTAATTTAGAGTAATGCACATTTTCAGCTCTAACCGGGGGATCAGCATGCTTGAGCTGTAATGAGAAATGGTAAATGGCTGCATTTATGTAGCACTTAAACCTGAATCGATCTCATGGACCCACTCACAAACACACTGCGTTGCCATGTGAGGTGCTTCTCCGTCTACTGGGAGCAATTTGGGGTTCAGTGCCTTACTCAAGGACACTTTAGCATGTGGACAGGAGGCGTTGGGGATCAAACCGCCAACCCTGTAATTAGTCAACGACCTGAGCTACTTTCCGAGGCACAGAAGGTGAACCGGGTCTGAATTACTGTTAGTTACACCTGGTGCTCACACTGTTTCAGTTTAAAAACAGGAAAAGCTGCACATTTCTGATGCTTTTGTCCCAGTGTGATCAAGGTTTAGCATTCAGTTCTTCAGCAATGAGCAAGACGCGTTTCAGGACCATAAGCTCATGTAATGACTCAGTCAGATGGCTGTAAATACTACAATAACCATGAGCCTCTGCAGTTGTAAAAAAAGTATAACGATGTCTTCTTGGACCAAACTTAAAGTGACCCACAAATATTTTCCCCTAGTAACTAATGGAATTACTGGAATAGATGGAATAACTTCCTTTTATGTCTCCAAACAAAATCAAAGTTGAATCGCACAACTCCTGCTTCTCACAACGGTCTGTTTCTGATGGCTTGTGACATCAGTAGAACACAGACCGTATAAAAGGTTGACGTTACTCCAGTGATGCTACTCACTGGCGTGTGACGTCCAGTTACGAAGCCTCGAGATGAGCATTTAAGCTGTCGCTATCTTGTTATTTTGAAACTGGGTGAAACTAGCAAAGGAAAGGGCGCCTGACTGTGATTGACGAGTGTAATCCTCCTCTCCGACACTTAGAATGACCAACAAAAAAAAATAAACAATGTTTTAGACTGTATGAACCCCAAATCAGCGACCGAGCCAATCAGCTTATCGGGAAAGCGCTTACAGAGATCAGGGCAGAGGGACATTTTACCAAAGATTTCTACAGGACCGGAGGTCGTTTTGCAACCCCCTGGTGACCATTAAAAAGACTGCAGAGCTAAACGTCATGTCCATCTCTTATACTGTCCATAAAAGAGAATCCATAGCCTATAGGAGTCTTACCTGATGGGCTTTCACAACACAACATCAAGCAGATGTTTCTGCAGGAGTTGAAATATTTTCAACTCATGCTAATATCACCTGGTGTGACACTATGTCAGTTTGTGAACCCTTTGGGAAGCCTTGTACATAATGCAGCCCATGAAAAACACGCATTAGATGCACCTTCAGTGGATCTACATACAGGACTAGAATGAAACATTAGTACCCAGGAGTTTGTGTGAATCAAGATTCGAGGCTTAAACAGCATCACCTTAAACTTAAAGACAGGAATCCACTAACAAATGAGTGGCGTCAGTACGCCCATCTTTTATATACAGTCTATGTCCAGTTTAGATGGTGTGTGCAGGAAACTTGCATCCACACAGACAGCTCTGACGTGTCATGGTTAGAAAGGCTCAGTCTGAAGGATCCCAGTAAATGTGTAAAAACGGCTCTGCTCACTGCCGTCCTTACGTTACTAGTGCCTTAAACCCGCATTCTTTTCAGGGGTCAACTCTTCTGGTTGCAGAAAAAGTCACCTCTGTATAAAAATCTATGGGAGAAAATCCCTCGGTTCCCTTGATCCATAACCTCAGTAATCACTTTCCTGGTGAGCTTATGGTCTCTGTCTCTAGTTCTAAGTCCTATTGAATACAACACAATGTTCATTTTGTAAATTAAAGCGCCCCCTGACTGAAAAGCCAATGAAGCCAATGAGTGTCCCTCGGTTTCACAGTCAGATCCACCCACGCGCTTGAGATGCCTGGGTTCGAAAAGCTAAGATGGTGATGGCGAAAACACTCAACTTTACACTTAACCAACCAATGGGTGATGCCACAGTGGTTCGGATATTCATAGACTATATGCTATAAATGCATGGTGCAGACCATCATTTAGGCAGGCAAAGTGTTTGTGTAGATGCATGACAGAGAGTCTCAAGGATAAAACATGACTAAACAGAAAGGGTGGTGGGGCGGGGACATGGAGCAGAAGGGAATAGAGAAATTAGATGCAGTCAGAGTGAATGACTTAATGCCACCACTTAAATAATCGGGGTGGCTGCATCAGTCCACACTGTGACCAGAGGTAGGTTATTTATCATTAGATTTCTTGTTCCTCAGAAAGTGATCTAAATGTAAGCCTTGCACGGTTTCTGAACTCATATTTCCAAACAAATTACTTTTGTCATGGATGGCAGCATATTGCATATTGAGAATGGGAGCAATTTATTCTTGAGATGTGTTTGCTTGACATTGCCGCTGGCCAAAGCAAGGTAAACCAAAGACTCGATGGCGGGGAGAGAATGCAAATGCCCGGCTGAGCCCACGGCACAGCGAAATGCTACTGTACGGCATAATGACGGCACGATGTGCTAAAATACAGTGAAGAATGCTTGAAGTGGGTTACAGTGCTCCATAACTCATAAATATTAATATGAATCATTTGTCAAGCCTCTTAACAAATTATCAATATATAATTATTAACATTTTCTCACAACTATAAAGCATCCATCATACTCTGTAATTGTATATCAACCTCCTCCGTTCCTCTTTCTGTTTGTGCATTATTTATGGAACATGTCAAAGAAAAAGATTACACGTAACAGCAGCCTCACATTATGCTGACTGCCTCAGAAAATATCCAGCAAATATCCACCGTCCTACCCTGGCTTTGCTGCGTGTGATCAGATTTCACAAAAAAAAAAATCAGAATTGGGCCACTTCAGGCTGCAGTGTGAACGTAGCCTTAGTCCACTTCGATGGTGACACTCTGGTTTCTGTCAGTGTAAAGAGGTTTAATTACACATTTGATCCCTGGGATACCTTAGTATAAGAAAAAGAAGTGCAAGTCCAGCAGTATGTCTCAGTTTTTCTACATGATAAAGAAACGCTGCTGTGGTAAATTAATCTGTAATGTGCCTCGTTATGCTTAACTGTAAGAAACAAATGACCTTTTGTTTTTTTTTAACTATAGACTCAGAAAAAATAGAAACTTCTACAGTAGATGGTGAAAAAACAGGAAGTTTTCTGTTAAAATTTTCATTTGTTTGTTACTTATTTTTACTTAGTGTAGTATGAATGGCTGTGGAAGAGATCTTTATGAATAAAACTCAAAATAATAATAATAATAATAAAGCCTTCTTCACATTTTACAAAACTGTCCAGTGGGCCAGTTTGGACACTTTGCTTGGTCGATTCTGGCCCCCGGGCCTTATGTTTGACAGCCCTGGTTTAACACAGAATGACTATTTGAGTTCCTTTTTATGACCTCAGCAGAGGAGGTTATGTAATTGGTGTGGTTTGTCTGTTTGTTAGCAGGATTACTTAAAAAATTATGGATGGATTTGCATGAAAATTTTACCAGAAATGGAGCTTGACTAAACTGAGAGGTGTGTTCGAGTCCTTATGGATCAGAAGCCAGGAGTTTTGGGAAGGATTATTTGCCATTTCAAGTTAAGGCAAAATTGGAGACTTTGGAAAATGGCATCATATTTTCAGGTCTTGACGTGCTCAAGAAAGCACCACAAATGATTCTAGATGTTCCAATATCATTCTGGGTCCAGGGACTTATTAGAAAAAAACACACTGAATGTTCTTAAAAAACAGCTTTTCCCCCACAACATGTCACATTAACACCCAAACCCACAAAGGATTCATCTCTGTGCAATACTACAGCAGGTGCCAGTGCAGCTGGAAAGAAGATTAATTTTTTTTTGTTTATTTATCATCATGTTAGAATTACTGTTTTAGTGCAACTTTAATTCTGCATCTGTAACATTTTAATTGTAATCTGATTTCTGTTTGGACAGCAGGACGTGTTTGTGGGCCGGCATGACACTGTGGGCTGCACAAAAGACAGAATGTCAAAATTATGCCGTGTATACAGGACAGGCCATTACTACAAGCTGAGCGTACAGCTAGTAAACAGTAGAGTAACAAGATAATAAAATTCGCAAAATTGCCTTAATATTTGAATAAATATGACCCAAAAACAGTGACTGAGTACATAAACCCATCAGGAAAGTGTTTGCAGAGGTCATGGCAGAGGGCCACTTCCCCATAGATCGGTATCACCCCCTGGTGCAGGTTTAAGGTGCCTCTGTGTCGGCTTCACTATTCAAATCTGCAATTCCGTCTCTTTATACCGTCTATGAGGTAGAACAATGTTGAGCAAGTGACCTGAGAACTGCACAAGCTTTAGATCCGACAGGCCACGGATTCAAGCTCAGCTACCAATCAAATGACCACAACAGCAGCCCCCATCAGCTGACGGCTCACACGCTTTAAGCTCATTTAGCCTGCATGCTGCCTCTGCAAGCAACTCTGCAACCCTCCTCCACCCCAGCTCCTCCTTTTCATGTTTATTTCTGACCCAATCACGGCCCTGTCCATTGTCACTGATGCCTGCTCTGTTCTGTGAGGGGTTCTTGCTGCTGCTGAACAACAATCCTGTTTTGACTAAAGTGGTCCTGATGGAAATATTTACTTCAAATTCCCTGTAAACATGAGAGATTTCAAGACCTGGATAGAAATTTGACTCTTTAATGGCCTACAGGGATCCTGCAAGCACTGACACGCATTCTTGTACAGGCTGAAAAAATGGAAATTATGATACATTCTTAATGAACCATTTTATTGATGACTACTTAATCTTCAAGTTGATCTTTGCCAGTGTTTTTGGGTGTATATCAGAGGGAAATCAGCTCTAATCCATATGATTTATGATAGCGGGGTACATGACATCCAGCCAGAGGAGTGGAGGGAGTCAGTGCTTCTGGCACAAGAACAGAGCAGTGCTTCAGAGGTCTCCACAGCAAAGGCCAGCATGGCTGACAGGCCGGTCAATAATCACAACCGCACGGCCTCACTCACTGCCTAATGAGACTAATTACACATACCATTAAAACACACACACACACACACACACACACACACACACACCACAAGGCCAACTGGATGTTACAAATCCATACGTACACACACACACACACACACACACACACACAAAGCTAAACAGGCAAATGTGTGTGTGTGTGTGTCTGTACGTATGGATTTGTAACATCCAGTTGGCCTTGTGGTGTGTGTGTGTGTGTTGTACATTACGCAGGATAAACAATCTGTTGCACATTCTGTTTGATTATGAGGAACAACAGAATGATGGCCCATTGTCCAAAAACCTGACCACAGAACTCAAACTGTGTGACGCTCGCTCACATTATTACTTCACAGTGAGTGACTCATGTCTGGGTTTAGTCATCAGTAGCCATTAGATGCACTAATCGCACTTTTATTTGACCGACACTGAAAAGAGGAGCGCGTTTAAAGCACACATTGAAAATATGCTGCTAATCTCCACTTTGCTTTTGCTCACATCAAGGGTGTTCGACGGGCTGCTGCAGTGGGACATCGTGGCCTTGCTTGTGAATCCCAACAATGAAGCAAAAATATCATAATAAATGTAAACTGTATGGGAGAAAAGACGACATTTGTGTCTAAAATCATAAAATTACTGTTTCCAAGGTATAAGAACTGTGTCCCTCATTGCTGCAAGCACACAAAGGGCATTTTTATATTCTTATCCTGAACCTCTCACTTACTTTCATCTAGTTTACTTTAGTTGGATATAGCAAACCCTTTTAACTGATAAAATTTTTTGCAAATTGTTTGCTTCAGCTTGATGAATGTTGTAATTTGATTACAGGCAGAACTCATTTCCCTTAATTGCTATATAAGGCTACGCACTCAGATCCATTTCTGGGCAATTTTCATCAACAAAAAATGTTGACAAAGAAGAGTCTGAAGAACCTGGTGGTTAAAGTCTGCCTCCCAGAAATCAGCAGACACAAAATTGGTGTGTTTTACAATGTCTGTGGTGGTGTTAGGGTAACAGGAAAGAATACAGTCTTGGAGTTACAAATACCAGAGCAAAGATAAAAGCTGGTTTGGAATAAAGTTAGATGCTAAAAAAAAAATCCTGCAGACCATGACAGCAGCAACAGACAAGAGAAAGCACTGCAGGCTACTGTAGGTGAACCAAACCGTACATCACAGCAGTCTCACTGCCAAACCTCCACCCCGACACCAACTACAGAACTGCATGAATACTCAGGCCAAAGTACTCAGGGAGTCTTTAAGTCATCATTTGATTTTAGGGGCATATCAAATTAATTCCAATTAAAGGTCACTTATTAGGGTTTGTGGGAGTCTTATATGGTTCACTAGTAATTCATTTAATGCTTACACGCA
>JAMQGT020005863.1:0-15364 GCA_024447675.2 Pterophyllum scalare
GGGCTCGATGAGAAACAACGGTGGGGGCGCTAATGTGTGCAACACCCGGTGTTTGAGTTGTGGGATGGAGTTTCGCTGACACATACACACACACACGGCAGCTCTACGGGATCTTTGTTTTTACCTGTCTGTCCACTAACGCAGCCACACATACCGGGCGAACCTACCAGAGCGGCATGGCCGATAATATTGTAAGTACTACGGCGGGTCGGCTCGGTCAACGTCAGCTAGCCTGTTAGCCGGAGTTCTGAGTGATGAGGCAGCAGAATTAGCTCGGCTAGCGTTAGCGAACTAGCATTAGCAAAGAGTGACCGGGGCCTGTTTAGCTAGCCGGCTAGTGTTAGCTTGTAGGCTAGCTGACGACATCCGAATGAAAAGTGTCATTGTTGGCTAACTGGATAGCGACAGTAACGGTCGGGATAAAATGACTGTAATATGTTTTCAGCCCGTTAGCATGACGGGAGCACGAAAAACTCGGTAAAAATGGGAGCTGCGATGTTGCACCTTCAGTAAAAGTAATTTTACTCTGTGAATGAGCCAACACACAATGACAGCTTTCCAGAGTAGTTCAATGTCAACATCGGCATGTTGCAGCAAAACCAGAGGCTGATGAGCTAACGTTAACACGACTTTCCTTTCTGCACTGTCACGGTTGTCATTCATTCCCCGACGGTGACACCAGAGGGGGCAGAAAGGGGGAGCTGCGCCCTGGTTTTGACCGACAGGTGTTTGAAATGCTGCACTGGATTCACGTTTGTACTGTAACGAATGAATTGTGGGTTTATTTCTGTATCTTCTTTAGATCGTCAGGGTACAGTCCCCAGAAGGGATGAAGAAAATTCCTTCAACAAAGAGGGAGACAGCTGCTACTTTTTTAAAGAAGGTAATGTGTTAAATATATCAGCGCTCATGCCTCTTGTTTTTTTCTCAGCTCCTTAACTGCTCAGGGATGGGAATCAAGAACTGTTTTCAATATTTATCAGTTTACTCTGGCACTTCAGTACAGGAGCTCAGTTCAGCCTTCAAATAAAAGTGGTGGCTGACTTCTGAACAGTGCAGGATTTTAATCAGGCAATCATCCCGCTGCCAGCTGTCTTTCTTCTCAAAGCTCCCCCCTGCTGCTTTTTTTCTTTTTATAAATATCCCTACTGACCAGCCCAATGAATACCTATGAAAACAGTTAAACTATCCTGTATTTAGCAGTCTTTTACTTTAACTGAAGATTACACGATAAAGGCAATAATCAGTGAAACGTTGTTCAGACATTAACATCTAAGCCTGGATAACCATATTCTGTTATGCTCGTGACCACCTGGGGGTTTGTGAGGCATAGACTGGAAAATGACCTCGAAAGTAACTGTCCTCAACATTTGCAGACGTAAAGGAGGGGGAACAGTATTTTCTGTGGTGTGTGTCTGACTGCCACAAGGTGCCAGGCATAAGCACTCCCTGGCCGGCTCCTCAGGCTCAGTTTTTGACACCTTGTTGTCCCTATTTACATTTTCTGGAAGTAGTAGCACTTTGTCCTTGTGCAGTCAAAAACTCAAGGTGCCACCCTTATCTGCGCATTCTCCCTCAGCTCATCTTCAGTTCATCAAGATGCCCATGTTTTTTTGCTTGCAAGATATAGTAGTGCCATATTTTGTAATTGTTATGCATTGTAAAATTAGGTAGGGATCATAGACAGTAAAAAGGATTGGTCATTAGCCATTGAGCAAGCACTTTCAGAGTCAGACCCATCACATCCGGTTTCTTTCAGCAGAAATGTTCATCTCAAGGCTTTAATACAGCACTTCAGAAACCAGCGGGTGACACGTAGCTGTGTCCATCTTTTGTACTATCATAGGGATGCACTGATATGTCTTTTTATTTGGGTTTTGCCTCAGAATTTCCCATACATTTTTCTCCTTCACCTGTTCTATCTTTAAAGCAGTACAGGTGTATGTGACTGTCACAGGGTTCACTTACTGTTTTGTTTTGTTTTTGTTTTGCTTGTGCCTGTGACATGCATGAAGTTGTGCAGGAACTATTAGAGCAGGTCAGTCCTGCACTGCTTCTGTGTGTTCTTGTGGTTTGCACAAGGAAATACGTGTTTAGGGAGTGTGTTAGATGTTTTACAGTCCAGGCATTTCTTCACACCACAGAAGGCACAGATGAAAGCAGGTCTGTTTTTATAGGACCAGAATTTTAGGTGCGGGCTTGTGTATAATTGAATCCATTCCCCAAATGTAGTGTATATAATCTGGGAAATTTTTGCACCCAGTTACACTGTCTAGTAATGTTGAGCCCAACAATTACACCGTTACCAAATCACTGGCTGGAAGTGCTGCATAGTTGGACTGAAATCAGCACCTAATCTGATGTCAGTCTAACTCTGCAGGTTTGCAAATGCCCTTTGGTGTTTCGGGAAGTTTGGGTCCCACAGACAGGCTTCAGAGATGTGAACTGGAAGACATGCTGACATGAACTGTTAGTTAAAAATGTAACTCTTAATCAACCAACAAAGACCCTGCTCACTGAAAAACCAAAAAAAAAAAAACACTGGATGTTGCAAGCTCAAACAGCAGTCTCAGTGAAGTTACTGTAACGCCATTAATCCTCAGGAACCTCCGACAGGTCACACAAGACAATGAGAGAGAGAGCAGAAGTTATAGCAAATTGACAATAAAATGACAAAATATAGTCTCAGGTAAAAAGAAAATGTGTACGCTTTTAGTAAAATTGACAAGTATTAGTCCTGTACAAGCCCCACTTAGGGGAAGTATTTAAGGCGCACATTCCCCAGGTTTTGGGGGGAATTTTCCCTGTTATGCTTCAAATTTACATACAAGGATGCAAAATAATTACAGTGCATTTTAATCATGGCTTTGAAAAACGTAATATAGAAGCTTGTAACAGCAGACAAGTGCTGCAGCAGCACCTCATCAAAAATGTATGTGTTAGGGCAAGCCTGCAGATCAATGGAAAGTTTACAGACCCCACTGAAGTGCCGCCAGTGAGCCAGACAGTCAGAGCCTTGCTGGTTATATTTGTGCAGCTCAGACAGAAAAAGAAGCTGAAAACAATGTCTGATTGTGTACTTTTCTGTCTAGAGTTTAGTGATAACATCTTATACTGTTCTTTGGTGTCACGAGAAGAGTGGTCCTCAAACAAGCTCTATGCTTCTCACTGTTCTTCTGTTCTCTACTAATTTTATTAGCTTGAACTTTACCGATAGATAAAAACAATTGCGTCTTTCCCATTGTCATTAAATGGTTTAGCTATTACAGGAGGCAATGTTGTGCTGGGCTTTTATTCTTTCATAAGTGCCATTACGAGTTCAGTTTTAATGCCAAGATAATCATTTTTTTCTTATGTGAGAAAACTGCTTTTAGGTACACTAATGGTTGTTAAATTAAGGACTTTGCCAGTGTAGGTTTAGAGCTGCTGGAGTGCATCAAATACTGACATTTATTGTAATTCTGTTGAGATTCAGTTAGCAGTGAAATGTATTTAATGGAACAGAACCAATAAAGATGAACCAAATTTGAGTTCAGTATTTTTCTCTTGTCTGTATGTTATAAGAGCAAAATATCCAGTAATAAGTTATGACAAGTCTATGATTAGGTAAAACGATGTCTAGAATAACACAATACCAAAAGTAATTTTTAAAAATATATTATCAAAGTATGGTTCATACTACACAACCCAATATGTGTTTATGTATCATTGCAGGTTAGAGCCAAAGAGTTGGATTTATGGTTGAGATTTTGGCTAACACCAAGGAGCATCCAGTAATTTTTGACTATTTGATGGACAAAAATGCCTTTTATACCAGAGTAAAAGAAACCTCAATTAACGGGTTAAAATAATAAATTATTATAGAGCTAGTTTCCTTTGGTTCTGTCTAAAACCTTTTTGGCAGCTTCAAAAAACATGTGTATGCAGCACAAAGGCTCAAACAGAGATATTATCAGCATCAGGCTATTTGTATACCAATTACCATGACGTAGCATAAGTGCTACGAGGGATACCCTCCTGTTCGATCTGCTTAAAGTGCTTTTTTTAACATAGTTTGGCTCTCTGTTAAACAGCCATGAAGAGGTATTCCTCCAGGCTGGTGCTCTTTGCTAATCTGCTTTGAGTGAGTGATTGGCATCTTTTCAAGAGTGGACAGCCTTTCATGAGAACCGGCATATGTGATCTGAATTCACTCCTTGCTGAACAAGTCTTTGACTTTTATGTTTCATGGTGAATTTAAAGTGTCAGATGTCTTGGAGATTAGTAATATTTTATATCAGACTGTGTAAAATGTTATTCGTGTCTGTTATCAGCATTCAGTGTCCTTCCCCCACAGGTGGCCAAAGAATTTGGGTTTAACTCCAATGGGTTTTCTGTTTACCTGAACCGCAACAAGACCGGAGAGATCCTTTCCCAGAACAAAGCCCTCAGCCTTCTTAAGATTAAGTAAGTAGAAGCAAACAGATTTTGAGTGTTAATTAGAGTCCGAATTTCACAATTTCTTGTCAGCAGAGTTTTAGTGTCCAGAAGTGCAGTTGTCTGCCTACCTACACAGCTTTATCTCATTTCTGTTTCTCTTCTGTGTTTTGTAGGCATGGGGACATGTTGTTTTTGTTCCCTTCAGAATCCTCCACCTCTGGGGAGATTATGGACACGGCCACCCCTCACACATCTTCGTCACTACCATCCATCTTATCCTCTTCATCCTTTTCTTCGTCCTTCTCGATCCCCCGGTCCTTCTCAGCGCCCCAGGTCCAGGAAGATGAGATTGATCGGTACCTGGCCAAGCAAGATGGCAAGATCTACAGGAGCAGAGATCCGCAGTTGTAAGGAAGAGGACCAGCTGCACACATCTGAACTAAATGCAAATGTTGGATACCTAATCTTTTTTTTTTTTTTAATTGTTCCAGATGTCGCCATGGTGTCCTTGGAAAATGTGTGCACTGTGTACCGCTAGAGGTAACAGAATTCTTCCCTGTGCTTTGTTTTTTAAATGATGAATGCTAGTACTATAAAACATGTTTCTTCTGATTTCAGCCTTTTGATGAAGACTACCTGAATCACCTCGACCCACCAGTGAAGCACATGTCATTCCACGCATATCTTCGCAAGCTAACTGGTGGAGCCGATAAGTGAGGGGCTGTCTTTAATTTTTCTAGTGGGGTTGCCAATAATGTCAGATTCTGACATAGGTTTGATCTCCTGCAGGGGGAAATTTGCAGCTCTGGAGAACATCAGCTGTAAGATAAAGTCAGGCTGCGAGGGTCATCCTCCCTGGCCGGAGGGCATCTGCACCAAGTGCCAGCCGAGTGCCATCACGCTGAACAGACAGGTATGTTGTGGTAACGAGGACTGGGAGAAGTACTGAGTTCCTTCTTTCAAGTACAAATATCACACCAAAAAAAAAAAAAACTTAAAGGGGACCTATTATGCTTATTTATGTGAAGGACTGGCATCATGTCCAGGGTGTACACCACATCTCAACCTGTGACAGCTGGAGTTAGCGCCAGCCCCCACAGAACCCTGAAGTGGTTGAGAAATTGGATGGATCAGATTACTCCACAGCAGTAAAAACTCTGCTGCTTTTTATTGCTTAATATTGGGCACATTCCAAATATTTTTGTCTCTATTAATAATTTATATTGATATAAAAGTTTGGTGCAGAAACGGTTTTTGGTAAGTGACCATGAGCTGCTTCCACGTGATTTAAAGACTGAAAAAATTACTTGACCTATGTTTGAATCCTAAGTAGAACTCAGTGTGTGAGTGTAGGTTTTGTGTTTTTCTCCCAGAAATACAGACATGTGGACAACATCATGTTTGAGAACCACACCATTGCTGACCGCTTCCTGGACTTCTGGAGGAAGACAGGCAGTCAGAGGATGGGCTACCTGTACGGCAAGTACACGGAGCACAAAGACATCCCCCTGGGTATCAGAGCGGAGGTGGCTGCCATCTACGAACCCCCACAGGTGAGACATTCCCACCGAATGTATCGCCGCCTTAGTCAGCTCTTTAAGTGAAATTGATTTTGTTCATTTGCTTAATAAGTGTAGCCCCCTGTGTTTACTTTCATGTAATGAGTGAAAGTCCTCACTGAGCAGCAATTGTATTAGTATTATTGTTCTTCTCTGCTGTGTTTCAGAATGCCACCCAGAACAGCCTGGAATTGTTGGAGGATCCCAAAGCTGCAGCCGTGGACGAGATTGCTGCCAAACTGGGCCTGTGCAAGGTTGGCTTTCTTTTCTCTTGGGTGCTCTTTTTTGACTTTGCCTTGCTTTCATGTTTGCATACAGTCAGAACTGTATGTGTGTGCATGAAAAAAGATGCACATGTGCTTTAAGTAAATTTAGAAATACTGTTTCAGTAATACTGAGTTTCAAGTTGGAAGTTTGTCAGAGAGGCTCAAGACACCTAAATGACATCAAGGAGTGCCACAACAGCAACTTAATTAGTCTTTCACTCCAAGTGGGTCATCGATTACCAGGAGGAAAAAATCTGACATGAAACTTAAGGGGGTACTCAAAATAGGCGATACATAACATGCCCTATTTTTCTGTCCTAGAGAAGTCCATTTAGTTTGACTAGTGTAATTAATACCCACACCCACCCACTTGACTCATCACTTCTTCAGTTACAGTTGCATCTGTGAAAATCTCTTTAATCAAATAACATCTATAAGGCATGTCAGGAAGAGTGCGTCACTGCTTTTAAAGCTAAAAATGCCAGGAAATTTATTAAATTCACTGTGCTCTGCAAGCATTAATTATTTTTCATGGCAAACCTCTTTCTCTGGACTATTTTTAGCTCATAGGATACTATTTTTGTATCCTCATCATGGGTGTCAGTTAAGAGGGAACCTAGCACAGGCGGGCTAATCAGGTGTAGCTCTGTGTTTGCGTCTGTGTAGGAAGCTGTAGTTGAGGAGGAGCAGCTATCAGTCATCTGTCAGCACTGTCTATTGGTTTCACATCATATATTTGATACTGTGTAGCGGCGTAATCACTCAAATGTAAAATCATAACACCAATGAGGACGCATATGTTATCATGTGTATATATAATGACGTGGCATGAGAAAATTAGAATCATTCGGGGAGTATTGGTCATAAGTAATACAAATGTATTTTTGCTTCTGAAGCAAACTGCTGGAGGATAGATTAATAGCTTTTTGCTGCATAAACTACATATTACATTGTGCTAAAAAAAAAACAACTTTCTGAAGCATTAAAGGTAATGTCACATGTTTTAGAATTAGACATAAACATTTATATGCACACACTGAGCATGGAAATTATATTTAAACTTTGAGACTTGAGTTTTTTATGTGTATGCAAATGTGTTTCTACCATTTGAAATTCCTGTTAATTAAATTACTCATTACTGTACACCTGCAGTTTTTTGTTGCAAATGGACAAATAGATTAAATTGTTAAACAAAAACTGAGTTAAACATTTTTTGCTACATCATGTAAAATCATTGCATATTCAAAAAGATGAGTTATAGAAGTTATCATTTACATAAGTGTTTACTTGTTCTGCAGGTGGGATGGATCTTCACTGACCTGCTGTCTGAGGATATGAGGATAGGCACTGTCCGCTACACGAGACACAAGGTGAGGCTACATCTGACTCAAAGAGGATCTGTTAGTGTCAATTATGTTTTGTTTTTTTCTTCTTCTTCTATGTGTTCATAATGTCCTTACTTCTTTTAGGACTCATATTACCTGAGTGCGGAGGAGTGCATCACATCGGGATACTTCCAGAACCAGCATTCAAACCCCTGCAGACTTTCTCGAGATGGACATTTTGGATCCAAGTTTGTGACTGTGGTCGCAACAGGTTAGTACTTTTTTGTTTTAATGACTAAAGTGAGGGGTTTATGAATGGAGAAAAAAATAGGGGGGACATTTTCTTTATCGCTGCAGGCATGGTTACGCAATCATGAAGAAGGAAAAAAACTTAAAATAGGCATCTCCTTTAAAATGTTCTTCTGGCATTTTTAATAGGTAATGCCTGCAAATAGGTGAGCCAGACACTCGTGGCTACACCCTAACATGTTAGGCTAGAAGCTCCTCACTATGAGTGAAGTTCAAAAAAGCTAGCCATGGGGAAAACTTTACAAACCTAATCGGACAGTAAGATCACCCTCACCCAGCTAAATATGTACTTTTTTTTTTTTTTTTTTCTTTTTAGGTTTATTTCTGGGATTTTTGCTTGTTTTCTTTCACTTGTTTTTCTGCCTCTTGAATGAGCATGCAACTGAGTGACACAGCCATAATGTCCATCCATCCATCCAGGGCTGAGTCGTGGGGGCAGCAGGCTAGAATCAGACGAAAGGCTAAACAAAACATGCATGACTCTACTGACACCCCACAGTGCAACAAGCATGCCGTAGGCTCTCTATTTATGTTCAGGTCTTTCCCATCCATAGAAGTCTTACAATGTTAAAGAAAACTGGTTTAACTGTTCCGTTTGCAGCCCAACTTTAAGTCAAGTGCAAAACTATGACTAAAAAATGTGCTCCCATCTAATCCCAGAGGAGCTGTGGAAGAGAAGCCAGACTTTCTGCTGGTTCGAGGAGGAATGTTTCCACCACCTTTTCTTCCAAGAAAACGCCCAGCAATGACCTCATTACTTTCATTCCCATGAATGAGGCCCAGCTGCCAAAGCTGATGTCATGGCTACATTTCTCTGTGCCAGCAGGGGCGAAGTCCATCTGTTTTACTGCTTTCAAATGACTTGCATGTGTAATGCTTAACAGATTTTATATACTCAGTGTTATACACACTATTGGTGTTAAAGTAGTGTGCATGACTTCCTTGTTGATATTTATAACCCTCCATCAGGTTGACCTTGCTTATATGCCTTGAAATGGCTTGTAAAGTCTTACTATAGACGAATGCATCCTGGCTTAGTGGAAAATTGATCAACTTATGTAGCAGATTTACAGGTCACTAATGATCTTAAATACAGGTAATAGACTCTTTTTATGCTTTTGGCTTCCAGAGATTATGAAAACAAAATATCATGATAAAACTATTAGGTATTCATGTATTGGCACTTTTGCTTTTGTTTGTCCCTCAAGAGCAGCCTTACTTTACTTAAGCGCTTTTTAAGAACAAAAGTCATAAAGCACTTTACAATATAAAATAAAGCAGTTAAAATGGTATAAATAGAGAAACTCGAAAGCAAGCGTGCACAGGTGGGTCTTAAGCTTCTTTTTAAAAGTATCAGCAGTGTCCATGGGTCTTTAGTCCAAAATAAATGAGTTCCACATCTTGAAGCCACAACCTCAAAAGCACAGTCTCCCTTTTTCCTTAATCTGGACGTAGGTACCACACAAGCATCGGTCAGCTGACCTCAGAGACAAAGTAGATGGATGTAGAAATTCATTAATACAGAGAGGCATCTGGCCATGAAGAGCTCTGAAATTGATCATAAAAATCTTAAATTGAATCCTAAACTTTATGGGGAGCCAGTATAGAAAGGTCCTGATTACCCTGTGTTCATATTAAATAATTACAATTACAAAGTTCAGATACATTAAATAATGGAGATTACAACAAATGTTAAAATCTGATGAATGTTTAGGAAAAAAGTATAACCCTTGTGCTCCTGGTCTCTCTCTGAAGTTGCTGTCTTCATTCTTCAACTGGCACGTCATATATTTCTATTTCTCTGCCATTTTATGTGCAGGTGGTCCAGATAACCAGGTGCACTTTGAAGGATACCAGGTGTCCAATCAGTGCATGGCTCTTGTAAGAGACGAGTGCCTACTGCCCTGCAAAGATGCTCCCGAGCTGGGCTACGCTAAAGAGTCCAGCCCTGAGCAGTACGTACCAGATGTCTTTTACAAGGTGAGAAAAAGCAGCATACTGTGTAAAAAGGCAGCAATGCATAGTACGTCGTATGATTTTTGAGAACATGAGAAATTAGTTCTAGATACTTATTTTGGGTTCCGGTGTCTGCTCATCCAGATGTTGAGGTTTTTGTCTGATTCTGATATCCAACAGGACAAAGACAAATTTGGAAATGATGTTACGTTTCTAGCTCGGCCTCTTCCCGTGGAGTATCTTATCATAGATGTGAGTAAGATGTCTTCCTTTTAAGCATAAACACTTAAGTTTTTCTTTAATGCAGTAAACAATATTCTGGCATTGTTTCCAAATATTTTCTTCCACAGATAACCACAACTTTTCCAAAGGATCCCCAGTACACCTTTTCTTCCACGCAACGCTTCCCCATTGAAAACCGGGATATTCTTGGAGAGACACAAGTAAGTACTCACAGCATGAATTCCTATTTCCCACATCTGATTCAACCAGAGATAAAATGGCCATCAAATTATTTGGATTAAGAGGAAAATAGGTGGGCGAGCATTATCAAAAAGTTTGAGGAATGGGCAATTCAGACATCTTAAATTATATAACTTTTGTTCTTCTCCCACCTCTTAACACCTTTGAACCACTATTTTTGGATCACTCTGTAGAAGTCACATTATTTCCCATTCTACTTATGTCTCTGGGGTGGTCAAAGTAGTGATCCTTCAACTTAATTTTAATTTTTAGGAAGTGGATAAGATAACACCAATAAAAGTCTAATGCGTGGGGCAGGTGGTGAACAAATTTATGGTGCACAGTAGGGCTGGATAGTTAATCTTATAAACAGGATACTTGAGATTAAAATTTTTAATTTTTTTTGGATCAATTGCTGAAAAGCTCTTTTTTTTTTTAGCCCAGCTGTTTTAAAGAAAGAGGGGTTGGGGGATGAAACAGCTACTGTGTCACCACCTGCACTTTCTCCTCCAGCTGTTTATTTTTTTCAATTTGAACCAATATTTAAAGTTTGAGGAAATGCCCTAAAAAGTTGTTTTTTTAAAACTTCAATTAAAGGAAACGGTCAAGATTATAATAACTGACAAAATTAATTATGACTCTGACAAAAAAAACTGACCTGCTCCTGGTCTAATGAGGTGCTGCCTTCAGGCTCGGAAACTGTGGACATTTCAGCAGGAAACTTCTAGTTTTAGCCAGAAAAACAGCTCTCACCACCAGCAATGATCTCCAAAGGAAATCTGAGTGAGTTTAAAAAAAAACAAAACACTGGGGTATGTGGTAAAATCAGAGTTCACGGTATAAGTGATTAGAAAGGAACTTTCAGAGCGATTGTCTGGACATGCCTGAGATGATGGTTGTGAAGAGGAGATGGCCAAATCTAAATCAGGTATATTATAATAATCTTGTTTTTCTTGTTCATTCACAGGATTTTCACAGTTTAGCCACATACCTGTCCCAGTGCAGCTCCACATCATTCCTGGACATCGTGTCAGACTTCCATCTGCTCCTCTTCCTCGTTACCAATGAAGTCATGCCTCTGAGAGTAAGTTCAAAGCTTTGATGCTTTCAGGTTTTCATTTGTTTCCCATTTATAATGCTGACAATGGGTTAGACCACATTCTTCTCCAGTCTGGAAGTCGTTAGTCCTCTGGGGATGTTTTCACTCAGACCTTTCTGCTCATTTCTGCTTGTTTTTAAACTGGCCCATCATGACGACCAAAAACACTGTTTTTCTGGAACGAAGTGCTTGATCAGATTTGCATGTCCTGCATAAAACACAGGCTTTTTGGTGTAGAGGTTGGTTTTTTTTAAACTCCCCTCAGCATCTTGAATCATTTTCAGTGGCTAGATGAGAGCTTGCGTTTTTGTTTGCAGGATAGCATCGGGCTGCTGCTTGAAGCAGTGAAGACTTCTAATGAGGATCTGGCACAGACCTGGAAGAAGTCGGAGCAGTGGGCCACCATTGAGCAGCTGTGCAGTAAGTCAGATTCTTAAATAAACCTGTTTACTTTGTGGTTCCTGGAGATAGAGATTATATTTTTGAGGGGCATCTGAAATAGTTTTTGGTTTTTTTAATGAATTAAATAGTACAGTTTATAAGGTTCTCCCATGCACATAGCTTAATCGCCAACTATATGTAGCAATATAATCAGCTGCCTCCCCAGTGAGTCTCTTTCCCTGCAAATAGGCTCCAACTCCACTGTTTTAAACTACAGCTGGAAACGGTCGTCCTTGTTTTGGTCTGCAGCTTCCTGCTGTGAGCTCGACTCCAGCTGCAGTCCAAGATGGTGGCGTTTGACTACCTCTAGCCATGAGATGTGATACTTGCTAGGAAAGCGATTGATATATGGACAGCTGTGGTCGGCCACACCCCTTAATCTTTGAATTCGGGTGTTTTCAGTCCCATTGCCAGAGTTGTTTAAAATCTTTTTTTTCTCCTATCATCACGTTTTGCTAGTGACATGCAGTTTTTATGTTCCTGTGACCACTGAAATTAAAGTTCCTTTAGAAAGTGGAAAATAAAGTCCTCAGTGATGATTTATGAATCCCCGGTGGCACAGACAGTACCTTCTCTGTCTGATGTGACACCTGTAGAATGTAGAATCTGTTTTTTATACTAGTTTAAATGGGCTGCTGGTGCCCCCATGGCTGTTATCAGATTAACCAATAAGCCTCGAGTCACACCTACCCCTGTGAGGTGCTTCTTCTCCCCTGAAAGAAGTCCTACAGGGGACATTCCTGTAGTAGGAACACTTAAAAGGTGTAGGTCATTCAAGAAAAGATTGCCTTTTGTTCAGTTGTTGAGAGTAAAGATGTCATGATTTCTTAAGAGAGACGGTTACATAAAACCCTTCTGCGCTGCTCCAAAGTAATATCCTGTTTCTCCTTTCCTGTCCTTCCAGGTACAGTGGGTGGGCAGCCTACCAGTTCTCTGGGTTATGGAGCCATGGGCGGCCCCTCTGTTCCCGCCTCCTCCTCGTCCATGTGGTCCTGCCTCCACTGCACCTTCATGAACCAGCCTGGCACAGAGCACTGTGAAATGTGCAGCCTGCCCCGCAGTTAAAACCCTTCATCCTCAGCTCTGCTTCCACACCTTCCGTAATCGTACTCAGTCACTGCACCAGGACCAGCTGCAAGACTGACAGCCTCACTGATCTTTTTTCTTGCCTCACGTTGAAGCTTCTGTCCTTCCCATCTCACAGGCTGCTGTGACATGCAGAGGGATTTGCTTATTTACATCAATTTCACTGAGTCAAAATAAAATTGAATCAGACTGGGTTTTTTTTGGTTTGTATCCCTTCACACAGCTGCTCTTCTGAGAGGCAGAATACGCTTTAGGAAAAGCGCTTTGTGGCTGAGACCTTTTTCCCTCACATAATCCCTCCCTCCTCTAATAAATCCTGCTGTGACTCAGGACAACAGCGAAGACTCAAGTGTTTGGATATTTTCTCACATCAGTGTCCCTCTCACTGTCACGATGTCTTCTGGAAAATCTTGCTGTGTATAAATACATTTAAGAATTGATACTGTTAATTTAATTAAGTTTGCGTTTTTTTTTAAATCAGATTGTAGCGTATACTTTAACATTTTGAATCTTCAGCGTGGACTCGGCTCAGTCAGGTTTTCATAGGTCTCTTTGACAACCCCTTAAAGTACAATCATCAGTCGAAGCTCAGACCTGGAAACAAAGAACTCCAGAGTAATCCCACTTAGGTAGAGACTTCTATTTTCAGTATTAAATTTGAAAAGACACCCTTCTCTGACTGTAGATGTGCTTATGGTGATTATCACCTTTTTGGACTGATTATCCTAAATTGTTTTTGCTGGTTTGTTGTAGCTTTTGAATTTGGTGGTTTGAACTCGAGCAGGCACAATATGTAGCTTTTTATTTTATCAGCTGTATGTTGTTTTTCTGTTAAACTCCCTCCCCAGGACACCACTCTCCTTCATCGTTATCACTGACTCGCAGAGCATCATCCGTGAGGTGCTTTAGAAACAACTGGTGCTCGCCACTTTCACCTCCCTGCCAGCCAGAGCAGAAGTGATGTTCCTCCACTGATGGTCCCCTGCAGGTTTTCTTTTCATCGCTCTGAGTGCGAGCGGTCGCAGGTGAAACCGGGTGGGGGGGGGGAGCACACCCAGTTTAAACCTGCAAACATAGATGCTGATGTCCAGCATTTTAAAAACACCACCTTCAGAAATCCTGAGCTGCTTCTAGCACAAGGCATACAGCATGATTTATGTTTTATTACCTGTTAAACTTACATACGCTGTTTGTCTCCCAAATGCGGCAGGCCTTTTTCACAGCTGTACTGCAATGTGCAGTATTATAGTAGGAAAAGCATTGGTGTGTTAATGATGATTGAATTCAGTCCACCTTATTTTACTTACTTTGAAGGGCTGAAATGTTGGCTATGAAGTGGATCTCTGGTAGTAACGGGAAATGAATTTGTGGTGCTCAGAAATTTCTAAGCATCTGGTCAGATTAAACCTGTATTAAGGCCACATGGGTGGGAAAAGCTTTGTTTTAACTTGTCACAGGCATTATGATAGCTTTCCATTTTCTTTTGCATCAAATATCGGGACCAAAACATAACAAAAAGCCTTTGTTCTGGTTGTCTTTAACATTTAACATTTGTGCTCAAATCTTTTCTAACATCTTATTAGCAAAAAAAAAAAAACCTACTGATGTCCTTTCATACTCTTATGTTAGAGTATTAGTAGTTAACACTTGTGGCTCACATTGGTTTTCATGTTTAGTACTTCTGGAAGTTTTGACCAGTTTGATACTTAAGATTTAAAAAAAAGGGACACAGACACCTCGAGTCTGCACAGTGGCCATATTTACACCTTCTGAATCTCCAGAATCTTGGCTTAGCCATCGTAAAATCACCTTCTGGTTAGTTAAATCCTCGCTAAGGGTCTTCTCCGCCACTGTTTTCACATTTTGAAACAGGTTGTGAGGGCGAATCTGTTTGAAATTCCTCTCTTATTCTCTCTAGCCTGAGTTTCTAATGAACATGATTTCCAAAATGAGCGTCATATGATCAGTAAGACCTGAAACTAGTAGCTAAAACCTTAAACTGCAGAGAAGTTTTTGAGATCCAGAGAGCTTCTTCATGCTGCCTATTAAAGAATGCAGGTTTAAATCACTGCTGGTTTGGCCTTCAGACCCAGAACTTCTCTCCATCTTTATAGCAAACTTTTTGTCACTTTCCAGGTTTAGTTTGGGTGTTTCTTTTATCCCCGCCCCCCTGTGCTCAGCAATATTGGGGACATGTAACACTTACTTGGTTCCATACCGTATTGCTGAGCGAGAGTGAGAGAGAGCGAAGAGAAGAGCGAGAGAGTGAGAGAGAGAAGCTTGCAGTGTAAGATTGTCAGCACCCCTGAAAGCTTCTGCTTTTTCTTTGTGAAACCATTAAAGGATACGTTGCTCTATATTCATCTGCCAGTTACTTTAGAGAATGAAAACCAACAATCTCTTGGTTTTTAGCAATGGTAGTGTTATGTCACTTACTTCGTT
>JAMQGT020005864.1:0-42726 GCA_024447675.2 Pterophyllum scalare
AGATGCCACTGTATTTGAGTCCTCCTTGGAATTTGACTCACATATAAAATCTATCACACATTCCTGTTTCTTTCACTTACGGAACATTTCTAAATTGAGAGCTATAGTCTCCTTCTCTGATCTGGAAAATATTGTTCATGCATTTGTGTCATCGCGCCTAGAATATTGTAATGCCCTTTTTACCGGCTTAGATAAATCATCTCTTTCACGCCTCCAAGCAATGCAAAATGCAGCAGCTAGACTCCTGACACACTCTAGCAAACGTGCACACATTACCCCTATTTTATTCTCTTTACATTGGCTCCCAGTGGCTTTTGGAATTCAGTTTAAAATTCTCACTCTTACATACAGAGCACTAAATGGACAAGCCCCAGACTATATTTCGCAACTACTTGTTAGACATACTGCTGCATGCTGCCTTCGTTTACAAGTTCAAAATCTTTTAGTTGACCCACGTACAAGACTAAGGACCAGGGGGGACAGAGCTTTTCAAGCAGTGGCGCCAAAGCTCTGGAACAGTTTACCACTCTATCTCTGTTTAGCTGTCTTTTTAAAAAACAGTTAAAAACCTTTCTGTTTGACCAGGCTTTCTGTTGACTTTATTTTTATTCTTTTTCTTTTATTATGGTAATGTTACTGTGTTTTAACATGGTGTTTCATCTGTTTTTTGATATTGTGTTTTAATTATTGTACAGCGCTTTGTGACTTTTTGTCTGTGAAAAGCCCTATACAAATAAATTTTACTTACTTACTTACTGAGGCCTGCTCCAAGCTCTCTATAGGCTACTCTGCACACAGACACAATGAACTTCCAACTTCTTCTGATCTAGACCTCAACAGGGAGCGGTGACTACAAGGCGTCCTAGCTCAGACCTAGGCAAAAGAATCCCACTTAACAACTCTGGTGGCAACTGGAAACCAACTGGGCACAACATTGCACAGATAAATACAGCACAGATAGCTTATGTAAATGCATTTGTTTCATTCATTTAATTGGGTTTAATTTAACTGGGTTTACACACTTCTTGGCTGATGTTAGTTGTGCTGTGCGCGCACACACACACACACACACACACACACACACACACACACACACAGGGTCTTGTATGATAACTAATAATCTTGCTCATCAACTCTGCACCATTATTCCACGTCGTCATACCTTTAATTTGGTTTAAATATCTTTGCGCTTGGTGAGGAAATTCAAAGTTCCCACCACACATGCAATGTGTTCTCAGAAACCACATGTTCAATCACATTACAGAACAAAGACAAACACACGTAATCAAATGACTATTTTATGGAGATGTGCCCATTTGATTAAATAACATGCCCCTTTCTCCTGTGCCAGCTGTTGGTGGAGAACACTGGCGTTTTGTCCAAAGTTCATCAAACATATTTTGTCTGTTGTTAGCACCATACAAGGAGCACAACGCCTCTATATACACAGTAGACAGTGACGCTGGAGAGTTTCGCTAGTCGCTGTGATAATGTACCTGCTAACGTCTGCTAACATAATTTCCTTGTTCTGCCATGAGAATTAATCCAATCTTTGACATTTGTTCTGCATGACTTTCCTCCCAGATTGTTTGCGCTCCACCTGACATGATCCTGAGCCCCACTACTGGGGCACACCCCACAGTTTGAGAAACACTGCAGTAAAGGCATCTAAATCTTATATATAGCCAATATTAATAGTTTATTGCTAAATAATAAATAAAGGAAATTATAAATAAAATTTTAAAATGTACAAATATTCATATTCATATTCACTTTGAACTAACCAATGAAAGCCAGTCAGTGAAATTTCAGCTCTAAAACTGCACTATTGCTGCCTTCTCTCTTTTTGTCAGCAAAAAGAACACAACCATTTTGTTGGGGGGGAATAAACTACCTAGGGCTTGGTGCTTAAATGATGTATGAGCGCCACCAGGTGGTCAGCTGATTTATTCACACAGTGTGAGCAGAGAAGTGCCAGAGTTTGGCGATGCCAGGAGGCGCATAAAAGGCTAAACACATACTGAGGGTAAATACATTGTACATTAAATAAAGTTAGCACAGTGGCTTCCCAGCTTTCAAGGGTAAGTCAGCTAGTATGTTATGACTGATGGGCAACAACTGGTGAACACCTTAATATTCTAGGTGGAAGCTTGCACTCTAGATCAGTCAACATGAACAGACTTGTAACTACAATGGTTTGGCTCATAGACCATACAGAAGAAAATCACCAAATAAATGTCCTACATCCATTAATTCAAGACAAATGCATGCGTTGTTACACTATAAAAGTCCCAAATAGCTTTATAGCTTGTAGTCAGCAGTGAATGTTCAGCGTTTTGACCAGTGATAAGGGGTAGGTGCTGTGCATTATGTAGGAATGGCATGGCTTTGGATTTACTTAAGTTTTTTTATTGATTTTCAAGGTTCCTGAAATACAAATGTTGGAGTAGCCAGATATTCAGGTTCAGTTCTATATTATATCCCTAATTACAATAATTTAGGAGTTTTTTGTTTGTTTGTACTGTACAAGACAAGTATCTTAAATAATAATAAAAAAAAAGAAAAACATGAAATCTTATCAATATTTGCATCTCCTACATGCCTGTAAGTATATAGGTTTTCAACATATTTGTCAATTGCTGTGATTCTGGGAGAACTTTAAGTTGTCTCAGTTGCTTGTGTCTCTTCGTAGAATTGCAGGCTGACTCAGTGATGTTGAAATGAGTGCTCAGTGGGGGGGGCATACCATCTGTTGCAGGATTCTTTTCTTCTTGTCACTGGAAATAGTTTTTTTTAATGACTTTTGCTACAGAATAAATGTGGCATGGATTGAATGTCTCCACATTGGTACTGTGTTATGGATAGAAATCTAAACTTTTGCATATGTGGAAATATTGTCAATTTGTTGTTGCTGCTGCTTTGCCCTTAATGCATCTCCTGTGTGTCTATTACTTAGTCTCTCATCTTTTTATCTGTAGTGCATTGCTTATTCCCTCCCTTTGCCACAAGCATTGTCTCTTCTCACCGCCCTTCCTCACATCAGCTTCAATATCTGTCTCACCCCGCACCTTTTCCCTTCATCTCCCACGTTGTCAACCTCCACCCCACCCAGTTTATCTTTCACTCTGTCAGCAATGAGATCAAAGCTTCAAGACACTGGGTATTTAACCCATCACTGGTCCTGCTGATCAGCACCTTCTAAAGTCCTGCTGTCAGACTGACAGAGACTCATATTTATCCAGACACGGAAAGACACATACAATTCACAGAAAAGTGGGACAATACTTATAAAGAGAGTGACAGACTGTATAGGCAAGTAAAAGATACAGATGTCTGCTTGCATCTGTGTCAAATAGATGTTATCTTTGATGTACTTCAATTCCAACTTTTTTATTACACACAAAACAGACGCACACACACACAGACCCAAAGGACTTCTAAGCCTGCAAGGAGAAAAAGAGGACAGGTTATTGGCCTTTAAAAACCAGAAAGTGCTGATGCCTCCCATCAATTGATATCTTTCATCTGTTCGATGGGGCAAATGCATGCATAATCACAATTACAGAGGGCTCTGATCTTTAATCTACAGTCGATCCATTTTTGTCGATGCCTTTCATTTATATTCATTAGCTCTTTGAACCTGAAAAGGTAGATTTCCTTTCACACCAGTAAGGTCAGATGCTGCTCGATGTCATATAACTCTTGATTCTTTATCTCTTAGTATATCTATCCACCCATCTATACTTCATCCATAAAATCTAACCATATACCAGGAGAGTTACCTTGTCTTTTGATTGAGGATACAGCACTGAATATCTAACTAAACTTTGTAGGTAAAAATAGCTGCCTCATCTAGTTTCACAGACTCTCATTGTGAGTACTCCTGCTCGAATATTACTACAGTTTCAAAGTAGTTTCATCATAAAATGAGTGCCTTCATAATATCCAAAGAGAGCAAAGAAGAGACCATGAATTAGCACATTTATTACTCTTTCATCAGTGTTGCCAACGTAAGCTAGTGTTTTAAAGTCAGAGGAAGCAGATGAGAAAGACAGAAGACTCAAAATGTTTCCCAAAGGGAGATAAAAAAACAAATGAGAGCCCTCCAGGACTCAGCACTAATTGACCTGAGCCTTTACAAATTGTCTGTGAAAATACTTCACACACAACAATAATTGTCTTGACAGACATTTTTAACCTTGCTGTTTCAAGACACACAGACACAAAAAGTGGCTTGTCTATGCTGCTTCTACCTAACAGCCTTTAGAAATTGCAGAATCAAAAACAAAGTAGGAAAGCAAACTATCAGACTTTACGGAGCATCATCAACTCATACAAACTTTCTCAAAAACATGAAGACTGACTTACGGGCCTATATATTATAAGCTTTCACCTCTGCTTAACATGACAGGACAGCAAAGTGACTATAAACAAATATGATTACTGTAATTGGTATACCAGGACACTCAGTTTATGTTTCAATTTCCCTTCTAACCTCTGTAAACCTGTCTCAAAGCATCACAGATAATGTGCTGTAGGCTGCTAATATTGACAGACCTGTTTGGCAGTGATTATTGGCTTATTGGTCAGATGATGCAGGTGTAAATATAAGGGAAACAGCTTACAGCTATAATCTATAAAATCAAGGAACACACAACTTTTCATTGGCTTATGAAGACTACATCTTTTTTTAGATGGCTTACACCTGGAGGGTAAAGATCAGCAAGATCAAACTATAATGGAATTAATAATGTCATATTTCAAAACAAAAAACGATTGAAAACTGAGCATCTAATACCGTATATGTGTAGATCCGTATATGTGCTAAACAAAATAAGCTCTTTTTAAAAACAAAAAGTTCCATTTTCAACTCTGTCCATCCACCTTCTGCCACTTATCCAACATTTTCCATCCAGGTTGTAGAGTAGCAGGAGGGGACACTGAGACACTAAGTCAGCCAAGAGATATAATCTCCCCAGCATTTCCTGGGTGTGCCCTAGTAGAACAACACCTCACTTAGGAGGTGTACGTGAGGTATCCAGCCCAAACCACCTCACCTGGCTCCTTTTGATGTGGAGGAGTGGCAGGTCTTCTCTGAGCCATTTCCGAATGACCAAGCTCCTCACCCTCTCTCTCAGGGAGAGCCCAGAAGCACTTCGGAAGAAGCTCATTTCCACTGCTTGCATTTGCAATCTCATTCTTTCAGTCACTATCCAGAGACCAGCACCCACTAGGAATAAGTCTGTAAGCTGTACATGGACCAGATAGCCTGTAACAACAGGCCAATTACACCATACTTCCAAAGCACCCCTCACATGATGCACTGAGGAACACACTTGAATGCCTTTTCCAAGTCAACACATGTAGACTGGTTGGGCAAACTCCCACGCACCCTTGAATATCCTCAAGGAGGTTAAAGAGTTGTTCCATTGTTCCACAACCAGGCTGAAAACAGCATTGTTCCTCCTGTATCCAAGGTTCAGCTAATGGATGGACTGCCCTCCCTGAGCCTGGTTCTGCCGGAGGTTTCTTCCTGTTAAAAGGGAGTTTTTCCTTCCCATTGTCACCAAATGCTTGCTCATAGGGGGTTGTTTTGACTGTTGGGTTTTCTCTGTAATTATAGTAGGGTCTTTACCTTACAATATAAAGTGCCTTGAGGTGATTGTTTTTTGTGATTTGGTGCCATATAAAAAAAATAGAATAGAATAGAATAGAATAGAATATCCTCTCCAGCACCCTGGCAAAGACCTTCCACTGAGTTTGAGAAATGTGATCCCCCTGAAGTTGCAGGCTTCCCTCTGGCCCCCTTTCTTGAATAGGAGAACCACCACCCTGGTCTGTTCATCCAGTTCATCCACAGCATCCAGTGCCTTAAAGAGTTTAAAGCAAAATTCACCCAACCCAGGGGCTCTGCCACCAAAGGAGTTGTTTAACTGCCTGACAGACCTCTTTCCTTAGTGATGGCCAAGTCATCCCCTTCATCACCAGACTCTGCTTCCACTACATAAGGCATACAGTATAATTCCAAACTGCTGTTGTTAAAACAAAGTGATTAATTCAGGAAGGTGAAAAGCTGAAGGGCTCCATGTTCACATTTCTTACTTTAAAACATGTTTTTGCCAATTGCTCTAAAATACACATACAGATGGAAACCAGCAATGATTAAAAAAAGAAAAAAAAACTAATCAGTTTGAAAGCTGGAAAAATTATTGGCGATGAAGCAGCTATGCCAAAACCACTTGAGACTTTGAGGACATTTTATTTTCTCTAAGTCATGCATCACAGAGATAAATATCCACGGATGAAATCCTATGAATCAACATTTCCATCTCTCCACTCATGAATTTCTATCCTGTCATCTTATTCAGCTCTTATTCAAAAGCTCTTTCTGAACAGCCATGACTCACAGAGCCAGCGAGAAACATGGACGGGAGCTTGTTAGCTTGTTGCAAAAAATTTGTTAGCTTCAGGTTTGCAAGTTGTCAAATCCTTTTTTGTTAACAAATGTGAGAACAAAGTCAGTATATCACCAATTAGACAACATCAGCAGGGGGCTGTGCGCAACTGGTCATGGCAGGAGAAATTAATTACAATGTTTACCAAAGCTTAACAATGGTCTATAATTTTAATCATCACTGCTCATGTCATCGAGGTTCATTCAGAAGTCATCCATTGGGAATGACTTGTCAGGATCTGCATCATGCAAATCGTCTTCCTGTGAGTTGCCAGCATCAGTGCTCGGATGCACCCTGTGAAGTTTGATTGCGAAGCTAATGACTGTTTTTTTCACATTAATTTGTCAGTAAATTAGCCCTGACTATATGACAAAAACACTGACTGATTTTAATCATTTTGCAACATTAACCTTTTGGTTTTTAACAATCATGAATTTCTCTGGTTGAGTGATGCACAGGGGCAGAGTCAGATGTTAGTCTTAATGAGTGTCAAAGTCAAATGTTAATATGGTACAAAGGATCAGTTCGTCCATATTTCGCCATTTTCTTCATTATACATGGGTTTTAACATCCAAAACATATGTTCTGTGATAACATCTACATGCATGCAACCCAAAATATTTGTTAATACTGTCACATGTATCAATCAAATGCTATGTTTTAGTAAAGAGTACATAGTCAGTGGTGGTGCTTTACTGAACTGTGTAATATTTCTAACTTCCCTCCCACCTCGCACACATATTAATATTTTTTTATGTTGTAATGTAGTCAACACCAGCTTCACCTTTTAGGCACAGTAATAAACAAAACTAACAAATTTAAGTACATTTTAATTCACCAATTCACACACCACTTGTGACATAGCATGCTTACCTGCAACACTTTGAGGTTTGCCTGTAAAGCTCCTCAACCACCTGAGCTTCTGACTATGTTATCCAGAGTTAAACATTATAAACTCACTTTAAATGGCAAGATTATTACACTAAGTAAGTGTATGTGCCAAGGTTTAAAGGGATCATTTTATTTCTGGCTTTAGATTTCTGTTTTTTCCACTGGAGCAGCTTTGCATGATTCACAGTTTAAATTTGTCTGGGTATTTTTTTTTTGTTTTTTCAAAGGCACTTAATTGGAATGACAGTTTCTGAAAACAATGTTGCCAATGCATCAAAATACAATATATAATAGAATAAAAGCACAATAATTTTAAAAAATCTAAATTCAATATGCTCAATGAATAGACATGATCTCTCGGGGTTGTGGCATATTGATATATACTGGATGGCCAGCTAGAAATAATTTTCAATTTTGAAACTTCATTTAGCTCATGGAACTTTGGAATTACAGATCTGAATTGTTTAACCCCAAACAGTGATCACATGTTCCATATTATTTTGAAATCTGTTTGACTGCCAGTTTGTGGACACTGAGCTAAGTTATAGGTGGCTGTGGCTCACAAGGTAGAGTGAGTCATCTAATAATTAGAGGGTTGATGGTTTGATCCCTGGCTACTCCAGTCTGCATGTTAAAGCATCCTTAAGCAAGATACTCAACCCTGAGTTTCTACCCTTGCATTTATGATGTGATTGTGTGTGAATGTTATATAGAAAGCATTTCAATGTAGGGGGAAAAACTGCTTGTATGGGTGAAAGACATGTATAAAGCACTTTGAGTGCTCAAGTAGAGTTGATAAGTGCTATGCTATGAGAGCCAGTTTAAAATATAGACCAATTCATAATCAGGTCCAGATAACATCCTATTCTGCTGTGGCCTTTAGCTTCTTCTTTCCAGCATTTCAGATAGGTTTCTTTACATTGTGTTATAATTTGGTTTACCGTGTTTGGTGTTTGGAAAATGTATCTGCAGAACTCTGCATGTAGAAATTCTATTGGGTGTTTCACTACTATACAGTGTAATAGGCAGGATGGCACTAACAATTGTTAAGGACAGGCAGGAAGGACCAAAATGTAGGTCTCAAAAACAGACATGAACAACCAAAGACCAACCTTTTATTTGGCAGAAAGCAGGAATCCAGCAAAGCATCTCAAATTCCAGAACTCAATCTCAAAATCCAAACACCAGACACACATGACTACCAAAATAAAAGTTTTTTTTTTTTAATGATCATTTGTTTTGGCCTTTTGCAGCTTTATTTGACAGTGTACGGTGTAGAGAGACAGGAAAGTGGGAGGAGAGAGTTGGGGAAATACACGCATTAAATGGCAACAGGTCGGGACGCAAATCTGTGCCGCCTGCATCACCACACAGCATACGTGGTCACCTGCTCATTCACTGAGCCATCCTGGCGCCAAAAAAGAGGAAATAAGTTCACAAGCAATTAAGGCTTGACAAAACGATTCACTAGGAAGGATAGAAGTGAATCAAGGCAACAAGTATAAACAAGCTGGGAGCCAACAAAGAATGGTACATGTTTCCATTCACAGTCCAAAGACATGCAGTTAGTGGGATTAGGTTAATTGGTGATTTTAAACTGCCCATAGATGTGAATGGAATTTGGAAGTTATAAAATTTTCTTTTATTTACATTTAGAGCTCTTAGAGCTTTGTCTTTTCATGCATTCACTACCATGTGGAAGTTTCCTTATGTTGTTATGATAGATGTAGCTCATACTGTGTTCAGGGTTTTGAATATTTATGGTGAACTTGTTTTGATGTGTTTTTTCTCTAGGGCATTTCCTAGGGCATTTTTGAAAAAATCATATTAGTTTTTTGGGGTTTTTTCAACCAACCAAATGTGATAAAATGCCAACTGTAATGGACAATGTCCTGTTAGGACATATGCTGAAAAGTGTTTGTATTTGTATGCTGGGGTACATGCATATGATACAATTCAAAATGAGAAGAATGTGTGCATATTTCTGCACATTTACAAGACCATAGCTTGACTTCATGGGCAGATGCCTGGAGCAGATGACCACACTGATGAAATCTGTGGCAAGCTATGAGGTTTAAAGTTGTCCATCTGAAGCCTGAGATTTTGAATCTTTTTGTACATAAAACAAATGAAAATAATCACTCAGCAGCAACATAAAGAGGGAACAATTTCCCCCTGTTTTCCCCCACTGCCAGTCATCTATCAATAGCAACATTTAAAAAAAAAAAATCCACCAAATACTACCAAAATGATGCATACCTATTTCACTTCTGTCTGAAGTTAGATTTTTACCAACTTTTTGACAGCTCTTCTGAAGATTTGAATATTACCCTGAAACCTGGTCCCTGAAGTACACTTCTGAATCTCCTTACAAATATATTGGTCTTACTGAAAGACAGAAAAGCTTTTGGCCTCTCTCGCAGCCTTATATTCACCCCTTTTCCATCTTCTAGAAGTTAAAGCTTCCTTTCATTTGTAGAAATTGAATTATTTTTTATTCACTTTTAATAATAGCGCATTTATTTTTGCTCGATTTCCTCTTTATGTTGCCAAACATATGGCTGATGACTCTGAGTGGGAAATAAAAATTTCTGTTACCAAACAAACTTGTTACTTTAAGATGTACAGTTTTTCAATAAAATGTGGCAAATGTTTGACTAAATGCCTCAAACAGGAATTGTTTTTGACATTGCACTTGGCTTTGAGTTTGATTAAATTTGACTTATGGTGCTATTCACTACTTATGAGGAATTCTTGGTCACCTGCCAGAAGAGGATGTTTTTATCTCAATGACCCTCCTGTTCAATGCTATTCTTTGACTTAAAATTCCCACTTAATAATAGTAGAACATAAAGAGACAGAAGGACATAAGTTAGTACTGGGTAACAGTTCACCTAGTCTCATAAAGTCAATAGGATTGTGTAACTTAATTTCCTCCAAGCCCAGGGACATCATGAAAATAATAGATTTCTTGTCAAAGGAACAAAGGCTATAGGTGGTGTTAGATGTCAACTGCACTCTCAAACACAGCTACGGTAGTACAGAATTTATGCAGAGAGAAGGATGGCCCAAAACGTTTGAAAATGAAGGGATAGGATTTTTTTTAAAGAGAGAGAGAGAAACCAAAGAAAGGATGGGGATACCATCCAGAAATACAATGAATATCAAAGAGGAATGGATATTACAACCAGAGGATAAAACGGGATCCTAAGGGAAATGCAGCAGGCACCAGAAAAGTTGAAAAGAAAGCAAAAAAATAGCATGAGAGGAGCAAATTGACTGACATAAGAATGGAAATAGAAGACAGATAAAACAGTGAACAGTAGGGAGAGGCAGGGGGAGACAGTGAAGAAAGGACAATTAAATTGACCAGTGGTGTTAAATGGCACCCTTAGGGAGAATGGAAAAGATGTGAGTTGAAGAGGGAGAGAAAGTGATTCCAAAAAATAATTGAAAAGAGAATCACATAAAAGCATTCAAAGGTTAAGTAATTTTGCTTGAGGATTCTGCAGCACCTGAATGTTGAATCAAAAGAGAGAGGAAAAACAATCAGTGGAAAACAACAGAAGGACGAAGAGTAGGACGATGGAGGGAAGGAAGGAGGGGAAACAGGGAAGCAACGATATTTCACTGGAGGATTAAGAATTACCCTGAGGGCCATCCCAGAGGAAGGAAGGATGATCAGAGAGAAGCACTGACAGTTGGTTGAGACTTAAATTCTCAAGTTGTACATGAATTACCAAGGGTTTTTAAGGTAACCAGGAGTTCATTTAGAAGTTTGCACCTACATATGAAAAATTTGTGAACCACCTGCAAGTGAATTACAGAAACTGGCCTTACCAAATCACACACACACACACGCACGCGCGCGCACACACACACACGCATACGTGCACACACACACACAAACACACACACACATTTCAATAAATGTCCAAAAAACAACTTCTGGATATTTAAACAACTGTCTACCTACTGTCTACGCAGCCTCAACCAAGTGGTTACTGCCACCTTGTACTGGAACAAACACATGCATAAACTGTAAGTGCAAAATAATTGCATTTAACAATAAGCAGTAGTATCAACAACATCATTCCAGCTTTTGATCAGAACCATGGACAGCTCCTCTGTGAATCACCACCTTATCATGATGGAGAGGTTGGTGTGTCCCAGTGAGCTATGTTGTCCAGGGGCTTTTCCCCCTCATAGGGTCTCCCATGGTAAATTGGTCCTGGGTGAGAGTCCAGACAAAGAGTGATTCCAATGAAGCCTATGAAAAATACATCAAGAGGACAGTTTACCCTGCCTGGGATAGGGTTACAGTGGCCCCTCCCTGGAGCCAGGCCTGGGGAGGCCCGAGCCCCGGCTATCAAGGCTGGCTATCGTGACATGTCACCTCTCTGGTGGGGAAGGAGCCTGAGCTAGTGCATTAGGTTGATATCGGCTAGATATAGCCAAGCTCACCTCCAGCTATTCCAGTCTGGAGTTGCCCTCGATGAGAGGCAGCAAACTAGGGCACATTCCCTGCGCCTTCCAAGCTGGGGAATGTGTCCTAACTGTTGTTTGTACTTATGCACCAAATGACAGTACCCAGCCTTCTGGGAGTTGCTGGGCAAGGTGATCAAGGGTGCTCTATATGGTGACTCTGACTGACTCAGTGATTTTTCCATGAAAGGGTATCCATGGTCTACAACAGTGCTGACAGTCACATGCCCGTTGTTGGCACTTTTGGTGGGTGATGGGGTCAGCATGGATGCCTTAACTGCAGCTATGCAGCACCACCTTTCTATCAGAACCAACATTACTTTATTCTGCAATTTGAGTTACAGAAGCTTGTTTGTCTGATCTCGACTGGGTAATGTGTTGGGGAAAAAAGATGCCACATCATTTGGAAATGAAAATTATCAGCCTACAAAGGGCTGAATTCAATGACACTCCTAAGATCAACATGCAGCCAGATGTCTGCAGCTGTTTCTCTGAGTGACATCTGGCAGCAACATAAGCACATTTTATATTTGTTCATATTTTAGAAAATTCAGTTTACCCAGTTGATTATGACACCTATTTTTCTTTCTTTCTCAGGAATGATGTGTGCTGCACTTTATGATGATTTTTTATTTTTTAAATCATAAAGGGTATGTGATGCTGTACAAGAGATTCATGGGACAGGAGTGCAGAGACTTCAGAACTTGTCTTTAAATCCTCTAGGTTTAAAGATTTATTCCGCATTAAAGTAATCCAGTGACAACTGTCATTTCTACCGCTACACAGAAAACAATAATTGCTCATAGGTAATTTGGCAAACTTTATTTTCCAAATTGTAAATAAACACGGCTTGAAACAGCTCTTATGTTGCTGCCATGGTTTAACTCAGTTTAAGGCAGTAACCTGAACTGTCCGTGAAAGTGCTCAATCACATTAGGCATCGCCCTAACTGTCCAAAGTCAATTGATGCGAGCAAGCAAGATTCACCTCCAAGCGCAGAGTTTCCCACAGGAGCCTGAAAATGCAGCATCATGCGCAAATCAGACACCTGCATGCACGATAGCTTCTTTTTGCATGTAGCTGCTGAGTGCTACTCCTGCTGGTTGTTGAATTTACATGCAAGGAATGAATACCTGCACCCATGAAATGAAATTACTTGCTCATATTATATTTAGACTTTATATATTCTTTTGACATAAATATAATTCCATAAATATGCTCTCTCTTTCTAGTCCCTGTCAGTACTCTCTTAGTATGCTTTTAGGACAGCCTGATAGTAATAAATGCATGAATTAGCTTTTCAGCATCACCCTGAGACAGGATGTTTCTAATTATAGAGATATTGCACAAATGCAAGAAAGAAGTCCTACATATTTAATATGTGCATTGAAGCACATATACTGGTCAAAAATGACTCCAAGATTGCTCACAGTGTTACTGGAGGCCAAAGTAATGCCACCCAGAATAAATATCTGGTTGGACACCATGTTTCTAATATTTTTACAGTCAAGCACAATAACCTCAGTTTTATCTGAGTTTAGAAGCAGGCAATCAGAGGTCATCCAGGACTTCATGTCTTTCAGACATTTCTGCTGTTTAACTAATTGGTTTGTTATCTAGGTTCTTTGATAGATAAAGCTGGGTGTAATCTGCATAGCAGTGAAAATGTATGCTATGCTTTCTAATAATACTGCCTAAGGGAAGCATGCATCATGTAAATAGAATTGGTCCTAGCACAGAACCCTGTGGAACTCCATAATTAACCTAAGTGTGTGACGAAGACTCCCATTTACATGAAAAAATTGGAGTCTATTAGATAGATAACATATCAATCCACTGCAGAACATTACCTTTAATACCTATGGCATGCTTTAATCTCTGTAATAAAATGGCAGGACCAACAGTATCGAAAGCTGTACTGAGGTCTAGCAGGACAAGCACGGAGATGAGTCCACTGCCGCAGGCTAAAAGAAGATCATTTGTAAAAGGTGGCTTTTTCAGTAATGTTTAACTACTGCCATCGTAAATACCTGTGGTACGTAGCCAATTAATAAAGATAGCTTGATCATATTTAAGATTGAAGCAATTATTAATAGTAGGACTTGTTTGAGTAGGACTTCGTTTAAGAATGGGGACTAAGAGGCGCATTGATGGCTTTGAGGAAGTAACTGTTGAAGTTATCTCAGAAAGATAAATCAGAGAGAAAGAGTCTAAACAAATACAAACAATTTTTTTCTAGTGGTTAAAATTTCATTCATGAAGAAATTCATGAAATCATTAAGGAATACTGTTAAGTCTTCAGTTTCTATGACATATGTCAGAACAAGATCCAGAGTGTGATTAAAGTGGTGGGTGGGCTCATTTACATTTTGAGAGAAGCCAACTGAGTCTAACAGTAGATTAAATGCAGAGTTGAGGCTGTCTTTTTCAGTATCTGTGTGGATGTTAAAATCTCCCACTATAATTATTTTTTCTGAACTGAGCAATAAATCAAAAAGTCTGGGAAATCACATAGAAACTCTACATAAGGACCAGGTGGACAATAGAGAATTTTCCAATTAGGGTGTACAAGACTATGAGTCTGGGTCTTTGATTAATAAACTGGAGCAGAAGATTGCTCCTCCTCCTCCTATGCTTCAACAATTTGATTGTTATTGTCGCTCAGGGGTGTTGATTCCTTTAAACTAACATATTCATCCCGCTGTAGCCAGACACAACAAATCAATATGTTCATCAATTATTAAATCATTTACTAAAAGGGACTTAGAAGAGAGAGTTCTTAAAGTTAATAATCCATATTTAACTGTTTTATTCTTTGGTGCAGTTGAGGATGCTATGTTGTTCTTTCTTTGTGAATGCTTATGCTTACGGTGCAGTTGGTAGGGTGTCCACCTCACAACTGGAGGGTCGCTGGTTGGAGTCCCTGTATTAACCCACATTGCCTAAGTGTGAATGTGGTTGTGTGTGTTTGGTGGTGGTTGGAGGGTGCGAATTGGCAGCCACGCTTCTGTCAGACTGCCCCAGGGCAGCTGTGGCTACATTAGTAGCTTACCACCACCAAGTATGATTGAGGTGTGAATGAATGGATCTTGAAATTGTAAAGCGTCTTTGGGTACCTTGAAAAGTGCTATATAAGTCTAAGGCATTATTATTATATTGTTTTTTGCATGTTTTTGCTTTGTTTTTGGTGGTCTGGGAGCTGGGTTGTGGGGGGGATGACAGGAGGACAGAAGCTGCAGGTAGGCATGTTAGACTGCAACTCTGCTCAACTCTATAGAGTCCAGGTAACACCTCTTGCTACCAGTAGTGACACTGACTCTAGCGAAGTGCAAAATGGATAAAAGGGAAAATGTCAGTGGCCTCCACCTGTAAAAGCAATTCCTGTTTTGAGGATTGTCTTATTGTTGCTCCACCTGTTGTTAATTTCATTAACACTAAAGCAAGTGAAACTGATTTACAAGTTACAAAAATTGCACCACTATGTATTGAACATCCAATGCCAAAATTATTTGCAGTAATGGTCTCAATCTGGGAAGACTTCATCAAACATTTTGCAAGCTGATTGCAAGATTTGATCCTATTCAGCCACAACATTGTCAGTGAGGCTGGGAACACTTGGGGCATAATACATTCAACTCTGCATAGACCAGTTTGTCCTAAAGGTGTTGAATGAGGTTGAGGTCAAGACTGGGTGCAGGTCTGTTAGGTTCTTGTATACTAAACTGGTAAGCATTTCTTTATCTCTCTCTGCATAGGTGCACTATCACACTAAAAAATAGGGAATTTCTAAAACGTAAGGCAGTATTAAAATTTTAAGGCATTAAAACATATATATATATATATATATATATATATATATATATATATATATATATATATATATATATATATATATATATATATATAAACAATCCAAGACTAATTGTAAATTAGTATTTTAATAATTAATTATTTTTTTAATTTATCTTTCATATCTGTAAATCAATTTATTGTAACATCTTAAAAGGTATTTAGCAGGTCTAGAATTTATCTTCTAAGATATTGTATGTATTCTTGTAAAATATTTGGTGCATGGTACATAATCTTCCTGTTAATCAGCTATAATAAACAATTGCTACATATAACTCAGGATTAATCGGTTAATAAGAAAATAGGTTCCTACTGAAATTAGACAATGAAGTCAAATTATACATCTAGGCTGGGTTTTAATTATTGTTTCTCATAACTGTAACAGTGGATTACTTTGTAGATATAAAATCAATTTATTTTAATATAATTTGAACCTGTGTGGTAATTATGAAGATGCCACATTCATTTCTATCCTCCCCAGAAGGTGAACGCGTGAATAGAACAAAGAGCTCATGGTATCTTTCCCTTATCTACTAACTCCCTAAATTAGGGACTCTTAAGTGAGTGTAGAGTTTATCTGTAGACATTTAAGAGGTAATAAGACCTTAGCAAAATTATGTTGTCGCAGAGTCACTTATCTCTCTACACACACATACCACACAACTATTTTATCAACCCTGTAGGATTTGTTCCCACATAAATTATCTTCCCGCTCAACAGTGAAAGGGCATTTCTCCTGTTTGTTTTTTTGTTTTTTTTCTAATGGCACACCTCCCTGTTGCACATCCATTGCCTGAGTTTATGACCTGAAGTGCACAACGAACAACAGCAACAACAAAAGCTGTGTATTACATGAACTGTTGATTCTTACAGGAGTAAGAGAGAGAGTAAACCGAAAAGGAGCAAGACAGGGACGGGTGTTTTCTGTTGTTCAGCCACAATAGTTAGGAAGATGTTAAATGTTTATTTATGTACACCAAAAAATGCATTAAATATTCAGATGGTCATACATATAAGTACTTAAGGAATGTAGAAACATCCAGATACATAACTGTTCATAAAACATTATTTATAAAATATAGACTCAGCTATACTTAAGCTTTTATAACTGTATGAGAACATATTAGAAAATGTATACACCACATCTTTCTTTGGCTATTCCAGAGACACATTTTTAGTAATTAATTAGTAATTAGAAATTAAGTAACAAAACAAAGTGGACATTGCTTATCTGTATAAAATGCGTTTACCGTAACAGCTGTGCTGGGACGTAAAGCGAGTAAAGTTGGTGAAATTAACTGTGCTTATGCATAAATTCATCTTAAAACATGAACAGACTTTAGATTACATAATTTTGAACCATTAAAGTGAGCAAATTTGAAGTCCAGTCATTAAAACAGAGGTGTGGATTAGACCTAGTTTACATATCATTTATTTTAATCATCTTTCAGGTAACTATTAAGTAAAAAAATTAAAAGGATAACCACTTTTTCTTTAAAATACTTTTATTCCATCTGTATTTCCTTTTCTGTCTCTGTAACTGTCCTACTTTTCCACTCATGTTACTTTTTTTATCTCTTTCCAGTAAATCCAATTATACCTACCACTCTTCTCTGACTTCTTACAGAGTGATAAAAGTTCAACCACAACAATTCTCTGGTCCCTCAGTGTGCCTCTAGGAATCACTTTAGCAACAATACTAAGATGACATACACGGGTAGTCATTACTCAAATGGGTCTGGAGTGAATAAGAAATATGTGAGCACAAGTACTTCTGGATGGCTGTCTGTGCGTTTAATAGTTTCTTTGTACGTAAAGTTTAAAAACCTGCACTAACAATGTCACATTTGGGGTTTCCAGTTGACAAAATTTAAACTGGAGATTAAACAAAGAGCAGGTATGCATGAGAAGGTCAGTAGTTATGAACAATGAACTTAAGGTTGGTTTCATTTCACACAGTGACTGCTGTTAAAAGTACTCTTACTGAGGTTAATCAAGCTTGAGCTGTTTTGAGTGGTGGAGTAGATGACCAGAAATCTCAGGTGTCTCTGTGAGGTGTGCATATGGGAGAAAATACACTAAACTCTGCTCTATAAATGCCTACTGTAGAAACACGGATGTACTAAAAATGAGATATCATTGCAAACGTACAGCGGCTATAATCTATATGAATGTGAAACTGCGCTTCAGTGCTACACCAAATCAGTTTGCCCACCCATCCAAACGTGGCCAAAGAAAAATTACACAGCCAATAAGAGCTTATGATAGCAAACATGAGAGAAGGAATCATCAATCAGAAGCTGATGACAGCTGGGTAATTTAAACTGCAACACGCCTTAGGCTTTTGCTTGTGTGTGTGTGTGTGTGTGTACAGTATGTGAAAGCATATTCCTCATATGTGACTTGTCTTTTATCTGTGTGTGTGAGCCGTACAGGTCTACTAGCACTCAGCTTCACAGCTACTGGCACGTAATGAGAGCTTTATGTGTTTTCATTACTTTGTGCCAGACAACAGAATCACACTGAGGGCTGTTGGCAGTAACATAGGCTGGAGGAATGCAGTCAAATCAGATTAAGGAGGTGAGATATATGGTACCACAGGTGAGTAGGTTGGCTGGAGGAACTAACAAATCCTTGCTCTGGGGAGGAATACACACAAGCAATCCTGCATCTCAAGGTGCAAAACTACACATACAGTTCTGTGTGCACAGTGCATTGCATTACAGTATGAAGCCTGTGGATTCTGACCAAACGTCAGCAACAGATTAACCAGTCTATAATTAATGAAGATGTCACAGTGTTACATTTATCTTTTATACTATATTGAGAGTTTGCAGACATGTGACTCCTAACCATATGAAATCAACTTGTTGGCTATTTTGGACACGTGACAATCATGTAGGAACAAGTGGATAAGGCCCAAGTCACAGGCTTAGAGATGGGTCAGTGATCCCCATTTTTCCCTAGCAACCTACCTGTTCCTGGGGAAAAATGTGTATTGCCCAACCAGTTGGCAAAACCCTCCTTGTGATTGCTTAGGTTGCTTAGGTTGTTAGCTGTCACCCATAGTTTGAATGGAAGTCTACTGTACAAACAAAGTGTGACACAAAGCAGAATTGTAGATCGTTCTCCTTCAAATTAAAAGTTTTAACAAAAGTTTGTCCCTAGCAACTGGTGGTTGCATTACGTCCAATATGGCGGACAAATCTGTGTGCATGACGTCATATGAGAAACCTCAATACAATCTTATGTTTTATGCATGTTGGGGGGGTTTTGTTTGTTTTGTTTTTCACATGGTTTAATTGGCACGTGTGGTTGCAGTAATGAATTGCATTCACTGGCCTGATGTCCCTAATATCAAGACTATCATAGTTGTACTTCACATGCACAGGCAGCTTCAAATTCTCTGAACAATTTACTATGATGAAGTCATCAACCTTTTTGGCAATTTTACATGGGAATAACTTAGTGCATTCAGTTTCAATTAAAAGAAATGAGGTTGTAAAAGCAAGCACACTACTTTTGGATTGGTATCAGAAAAGATACCAAACAGTAAAATCAGCGCATCCCCAAAGAAAAGAGCTGACTTGCAGGAGTCAGCAAGGGAAGCCAAGATGCAGTGTGGTTTTTGATAGAAAGAGTGACAGATTTGGAGAGAAAATGACAGGGTAATAGAAGGTAAGTGCCTTGAGACAGTACAATATTTAATCTCACTGGCACTAGGCTCAAATATACCCCTGATGAATTTGGCCTGAATCCCACCACTTTCTTATTTTTGCCACAGGTTTAGCGCAATGGAGGGAGGGAGGGTCTATCTATTCTTCTCAGTAAGAAAAAGGACAGGCCAGTGTAAAGGCTAGTTTGGTGAGAAATTGAGTTGTGGGAGGCAAATTATTACTAGTAAATTATAAATGTGGGACTGCATGAGGCTGCAAATTAATCTAGTGGAGGAACACTGAGTGAAGACGTGATGAGCAGCTCTGGCAGAAGAGCAAGCTGTGCCATCTTTTTGTGGATTAAAAACAAAGTTACTTGTGAAGTATAGCTGATACAACAACTATATTAGAACTTTAGCAAGTGTTTTGGGAGCGGTATCTCTTAAAAGACACATGCATAGTCAACATTCACAGCAGTTGCACTGAGAAGCCTATGTTTTCAAGAAACTGCCACTTCAGTATCAGTGGTGTTTCCTTCTGTCATAAGCAGTAACAGCTTATTTTAAAGCTTCAACCTGTTTATCAAAGTATCTAATCCTAACTGAAGGGAAAAGCAAAACTGGCAACAAAGCATTGTCTCATTTAGTCAGGATAGATATTATTTTATTTCAGCGTTTCCCACACATAGACTTCACTTGGGCCAGCTTACCAGGTACATCAACAGCAACCCAAGAATATTTAGCAACTAATTTATGATTTCTTTTTCCGTATTTTATATCGATTTGCTAGAATGACCCCATCTGCTATCAGTTTACCAGCAGACAATGTCTTCACTCTTATTTGAACGTTCAGTCACTGCTACTAGCAGCTGCCAGGTTGCTGCTCTGGCTTTCGTCGATATCATTTAGTTGTGTGAGACTCAGAAGCATGCCCGCACCTTGCAGCTGGCAACAGCAGTCCTTTTCCTGCTCTGGAGATCATTGCGAGCTGGAGGGTCACTCCATCCAGAATTTTTTAAGCACATGCACCCCCACTGCTTCCACTACCACAACTAGAATCAGTTCTCTGGGAAATACTGTATTAGGATTAAAGGCCAAGTGACTTACGTTCAACAAGCATTATCCTACATCGCTTATCTACGAATTTAGTTACAGCGTGGATTTAAAAAAATAACTAAAAATACAGAGCTGGGCTAGATTGGTTTTTCCTGGAAAAGTTCATTTATTCTAAAAAAGAAAGCCTAAATCTAAAAGCCAAACATCTGAATACAAACTACTCAAACTGTCAGAAAAAATTAGTCGGGGTTGGGTTTGACTTTCAGTATCTTCAGTATCTTGAAGTTGAGCCATAAATCAACACAATAATAAAACTATGTAAGATTTATAAATTCAAAACTCTGGCTCATGGAAGATTTTACTGTGATTTCACGTCATTCTTCTTACAGTGTGATTTTGCATAGCCAAACCACACGTGAATAGTGAGCAGTTCTTTTTTGTGTGTGTTTCTTTTTGAGCATTTAAAATCAAGTGGAAGTGTTAAATTTCTGTGCATCATTTCAGTCTCCATCTCCCTCTGCTTGTCTCCTCTCGTCAGCAATCAGGTCAGTTACAGAGTCTCGCTAGCGCGCATGTGCTCCCGCAAATCCTACTCTCACACGACTTGCAACCTGACTATGCAAGAAGAGCAGCATGGGACTTGGAGAAATGAGGAAGGTAAAAAGGGAATTGAGAGAACGGAAAATATGCAGCACAGATCGCCGTCTTTGAGGACGACGAGGCACAGGCACGTAACACTTGGAAAAGAAAGACAGAGGGAAAGAGGAATGAGGAAAAAATAAGTAAACAGAGAAAAGCTTGTTGGCGGCACCACATCCTCCTGAGACTGTGTCATCTATTTTCGCTGCCTGACAAGCATGTTCTTTCACAGCGATGCGCATCAAGGCAGGGGGAGACACAGCAAATACACAGTGAATCAGCGCCATCTCTCTCTGTCTAAATCTCTCTCCTTCACCATCTCCCTCTTTCTCTCACACACATTCATCTCCCCATGGATGCCATGTCACTGACTTCAAGAGAGGAGCATTTGCATTTCTCTTCCCCTGTGTCTCCGAACTCACATGCTGATTCACGTGACAGTGAGCGCGTCTGTGCAAGCGCATCTGTGTGAGTCTGCCCCCATGTGTGTGTCAGTGTGTGAATATGCATTAGAGACGCGGCATGTGTACCTGCTTACAAGCGTGTCACGTTTGTGCATTTGCATCTTCATGTTTGGGCTTTTATCACTTCTTGTACAACAACAGGCTGCATGCGTGCATGTGTTTGTATTTTGACACGTGTTGTAGACTGTCAGACGAGATGCTCTTTAGCCAAACATCTGCACGCTGTTAGACACGCAGCTTACAGCAGAGACGAACAGAGTTTATCTTGTTAAAAGGGTGTATTCCACCAGAGAGCCTCAAGGCAGAAGAGAACACATAAAAGTATGAAGATAAGCAAAGTTGTGCATCTTTCCACCATGCACAGTTCCAATGTAAGGATCCCAAATGACTGTTGGCGAGACGTTTGAGAGGTTTGCAGCTGTTGATGTGAATCTCTGGGAATAGCTTCATAAAGATGGAAGGGGTAAGCTGAATAAGAGACTCGGGCTGTAAACTGTGTAGTTCTTTACATTAAAGGTCAAAAAGGAAACGCATAAAGATTAGTAGTCCAGGTAAAATATTACAACAGCATGATTCTGGGTGTCAGATTAAAGGATAAGCTATTATGAGGTGTGTTAGGCATCTAACTCAAAGAATGAACCAGTGTTTTTGCTACAAAGAACCAATTTTTAAATTGTATCTTTAGGCATTTTGTTACTAACAACCTGTCATAAAAGCACAGTTGTTCCTATTTCTTCAATTATAATGCCATTAAGGTTACACAGTTTGGTAGGCATAAAAAAGTATTTTTCCAGCAACGATGTGATTCCCAAAGAGCTATTACCCCAAAACATGGCATGATATGCTGTCTGTCCTTGAAAATCTTGAGGAAACTTGAGGATTCTACTGAAGGTATATCTGGAATTTTTTTACAAAGGCAAATTACCACAAACATTTAATGAAGCTTTAATTTCCCTGATCCCTAAAAAGGATAGAGACATATCAGATCCAGCTAATTACAGACCTATCAGCTTGCTTAATGTAGATTATAAAATACTGACAAAAATATTAGCTTTACGCCTGGAAAAGGTACTATCAACATACGTACATGTTAATCAAGCTGGCTTCATGAAGAATAGATCCCCCTCAGATAATATGAGAAAATTAATCCACTTAATCTGGATAGCAAAATTTAAACAGATACCAATGGTCACTATATCACTAGATGCCAAAATGGTCTTTGACAGGGTAGAGGGGAGTTCTCGTCTTTCGGCCCTGTCACATTTTGGATTCGGCCCTGGCTTCTCCCAATGGGTGAAAATACTTTACAAAGAACCTAAAGCAGCGGTAATGACTAATGGGATTATATCACCTTTTTTCGGTCTTTCTAGGAGGACCCGTCAGGGATGCTCCGTAAGCCCTTTGCTGTTTATAATATTTATAGAAACATTGGCTATACAGATTTGGGAGAATAAAGGAATCACCGGTATACAAAGTCGGGGAGAAGAACATAAGTTACTACTACATGTAGACGATATATTGGCCACAGTAACGAACCCTGAGGAAGCTTTGCCACATTTAATAGGTACAATTCAGGCGTATTCCAAAATATCAGGATACACAATCAAATGAAACAAATATGAAGCCATGCCAATGACACCAATGTGCCAGGTGAATTATCTATTGATGATGCTACTAATTATAATAATGCCCACAATTTTTAAAAAAATATGACAACCTGATCAAACAATTTTTTATGGGGAGGGAAAAAAGCAAGAATCAAAATGAGTAAATTATGTGCCTCCAAGTAAAAAGGAGGGCTATCATTTGAAATGATTAAACTGGCTAAATACTGGAGAAAAATAGATAAAAGACCAGAGTGGATGGACATTGAGACCAAACTATGCTCACCATTTAGTCCCAAAGAGAAGCTGTCCCAAAAAGAGGGTTCAACAAATCCAGTCCTCATGCATACTAAAGATACATCAAATGTATAAAATACCCCATAATTTACAGAAATACGCCCCCTTAAACCCATCTATCTGTATTGGGAAAAAACCCGTATATTGGAAACAATGGCATTTAAATGGTATTTCTACTATAGGTGATTTATTCAAAGATGGACGGTTTAAAACATTTGAAGAAATAAAAAGTCAATATAAATTGGAGGGGAAACATCACTTTTGGAAATATATACAAATTAGAAACAGTGTCAAATCCAAAATTCAAATAGACTCTGAGAACCCAATCCTAGATTATCTGAACTTACCACGAGAACAAATCACAGCCTCGAGGTTTTACAAATTGATTAAACTTTCAAGTAATGAGAAATCTACAAATATTAAACTGTTGTGGCAAAAAGATTTGGGACTAAATATAGGAAGGGAGCAGTGGTTAAGGATTTTGGCAGATTGTGGAAAATACGTTAGAGAGGTGAGGGGGAAGTTCACACATTACAAAATAATACACTGATATTATCACACCCTGGTAGGACTACATAGAATGAAATTGATGGAGGATAATATATGCTGGAGATTTAAATCAGAAGTAGAAAGTTTCCTACACTGTATATGGGATTGCAAATTGGTTAAACCCTTTTGGGTTAAAGTGGTGGATATGTTGAGCAGTTGGACAGGTGTAATGGTCCCACTGACACCCGCAGTATGTCTGTTAGGAGATAGAACACAAATGACAAATGTACCTAAAAAAAATGACTTTTGTAATTATGGTTGGACTGATTACAGCCTCTAGGATAATTCTGAAATGATGGAAATCAATTTTACCTCCAGCAATGAAAGAATAGACAGAATGGTGGAGATTTCATCTTATGAATCTATGTTACATAGACTGGAGGACATTGGACAAGAAGGACAGGAGAGGGAAACTATATGGGACATGATTTGGACTAATAGGGAACAATATGCCTCAACAAGAAGCCCAAAATGAACCATTAATATTTGACCAGTCAAACTGAATTTTTGTTTATGCTTATACTATGCACCTAAACTATATCCCAGTATCATATTGTTACTTTAAGATGTATAATATACTTTCATTAATGTTAATTACCCTGCACCAACAAGATATGTTTATGTTCATAAACATATCTTGTTGGTTATAAACATTTCCACAACTTGTGTTGTGGAAATGTTTATAAGTGGAAAATTAATTTTAAAAAAAATTAAATTAAAAAAAGAAAATCTTGAGGAAACTGGGCAAGTTGAGGAAAAAAGAAGGAGGCAGGCCTAAAAACTATCTGCACCAGATGAACAGTATCTGAAAGTCATCTCCTTAAGAAACAGGAAACAATCCAGCAAAAACCTGACAGAGGATCCGAGAGATACAGCTGGCCTTTTATCTACTGTGTGCCTAAGCCTCATCAGAAATGGTCTCAGCGGAACGGTGGCTGTCAAGAAGCCATTCCAAGAGGAACGGGGAGAAAAGGCTCAGCTCTGTCAAATTATACAAGAAATATCTGTTGCTGCTCATTTCTCACCATACAATACCATCTGGAAAGCATCTGATTGGCAAGACCTTTGTTTTTCAGCATGACAATGATCCCAAACACACTGCCAGTGTAGTAAAAGGATACCTGGATAGACAAACACACAATGGAGCATTATCAGTCATGCACTGGCCTCCCAGAGCCTGGATCTCAACATTACTGAAGCAGTGTGGGATCATCTTGACAGAGAAGGGAACAAAAAGGAACCAACAGCCAAAGAAGAGCTTTGAACATCCTTCAAAAAGTCTAGAGAACTGTTTCTGAAAACTACTTAAAGAAATTACAAGAAAGCTGCCTCAGAGAGTTCAGGCTGTGTTGTGGAATAAAGGTGGTCACACCAAATATTGACTTTCAAGTTTGTTAGAATTGTACAAACTCAGTGCCAAAACACAGAAAGACAGACAACCATTCACTCTCACATTCATACCTATGGACAATTTAGATTGGCTAATTAACCTAACCCCAGTTAGTGCATGTCTTTGGACTGTGGGAGGAAACCGGAGCACCTGGAGAAAACAAACGCAGACACAGGGAGAACACGCAAACGCCACACAGCGAGACAGAGGCCCGGGCCAAGGTGGAATCAAACCCAGGCCTTCTAGATGGCATTCTAACTGTGAGGGAGCAATGCTAACCACCACGCCACCGTGCTGCCTCTAATGCCCCTCACTATTTAAATAGTACACACTGTGGTTCTCAACTCAGATGTGAGCTGCTAAGACAGAAATAGACCCTGTGCTGTGTGCGCGAGACACATGTAACTTGTGTTAAAAGAGAAAAAAAAAAGGACATGTGCAGTCAGATGTGTGCGTTAGTCTTAATGCTGAACATCGTATTCACATAAGATACACTATATAATTTCAACATTCACATGTCATCTCCTGTGTTTGCATCTTAAGCAAATGCAGGAGCTGACGTGCTTGTCCAGAGGAGATGAAATGGAAAAAATGACAAGCAACTACCGGTAATATGTCAAAGAACCTGCAGTCAGGCAGATGAAAAGTACATAAATTCATATTTACTGGGAATAAGAAAACAAGCAATTATTTTCTGAGTTGATGTCAGCTGTTTCTCTTTCAGCAAACATGTCAATTTATCAGAGTGACAGGAGCAGATAAAAGCTTTATTTCTGAGTTTGTGAGAAACAGATGCAAAGTACATGTACACATACATTCTAAAAAAGAAAGTGGGAAGTGAGTTCTGAACGAAGAACAGGCTGGTCATATAAGAAAGTGGAAAGTAACATGAAGATAAAGAAAACACGGTAAAGAAAAAACCCTGCACAACTTTTATTTGAGGCCATTTATTTTGAAATCAGAATGTACATTATAAGTATCCCTGTAGTATCCACCAGTGTAAGCCTTTCTGCTTAATTTGAATTCAGATACATGTTGTCTTGGACCCCAAGCTGTGTGAACTCCATGAAAGTCATCAGAAGTCATGTGAAGGTTAGAAACTGACTATCTAACCCATGATGTCTGCCGCTTTTTGCCTTCTTTTCTTCCTATCACACTTGCACCATCTTAACGACTTTGTGCCTTTAAGCATTCATCAAATCTACAGCCAATAAATCAACCATATCAGCAGCATGTCAACACCCCTGGTGACTGATAATTTGCAATTCCTAACACCACGCACGCAAATACGCACACATCCAAGCCCACATACACATGAATGCCCTCCTTAACCTCAACAGAAAAGAAAAGCTGCCAGTGTAACCTGTGGGTAGATGATAGCAGTTAAACTAGATTTCCAACTGGTCAAGACAGGAGACTACGTGGACATGGACCTCCAGGGATACTACAAGCTTTATGTTACTTGAGTGGAGTGCCTTGATAGTTTTAATTGAAAATTTGTTTGCAATTTATGCACCACTATTGGCCAATAACAACAGACATTATTTAGTCCTCGGCATTGTCCCTGCTTTTTTACCTAACCCTGGAGGGTTACAGATGAGGGGAACGGTGGTTAAGTTTATGTGCATACTATTTTGCACATTCCTAAATTAAAGTGTATTATCAGTGTAGCACACAGTAAACTTGGCGCAAAGTAGTATCCCAGCACATAAAAAAAGTCCACGCAGCACACAGAGTGGAAAGACATGGCGGTCTCAGCAGCTTATCTTGGCTCTGCACCCTCAAATTAATTCAGTCAGTTATCATGCTACATGTGATAGTAAATTAAAGTAACTTTAAATGGAAGAGTACAACTCTCTGGGGGTATGCTTGAACAGTGGCACTGAAGCTAACAAAGATACCTTTGCCTGCTATGAAGTTTCCTAACAAGGAGAATAAGAAAAACACAGCAACTGCAACTCGTGTCAGCAAGATGTCCAAAAATACTTCCCATATTAAGTGTGTAGCAGATGCCCCAAACACACAGCACTCAAACACAACACTCTATTGTGATGTTAACACATATACAGTACATGCAGGGAAAAGCAAAAAAAAACCCAAGCTGCTTGGAGCATTTGATTAAACTGTCATCTGCAGCGGCAGTTGTCCGGGCCTGTTCTGCACTGCAGTCTAATGGCCATTAGACTCAGCAGTAACTGAGGGTTGTAGAGTGAGCAATACTGATGTACCCTTAATGGAGATTTCATTGTCACTACTGGGAACATCGTTAGGGTCTGCTAGCTTCACATGGCAGTGACATCTAACCAATTACTGTGTTTATGAGTCCAATTAATTAAGAAGACAATCTGACTTTGGGTATGAGGCATTTTTAGGCTGCACCGGGGAACATGCTACCAGAGACAGAGTTATGATGCACTAACAGGTGCATTTATTTCCCATCAGAGTGATGTGGAAAAATTCCACTACACTTCCTGGTTTACATCCTTGTGTGTGTGTGTGTGTGTGTGTGTGTGTGTGTGTGTGTGTGTGTGTGTGTGTGTGTGTGTGTGTGTGTGTGTCGCGCGTGTGTGTGTAAGAGGAAAATGCATGCTCCTTTGAACATAGATTCGTAAAAAAGACGTCTAAAAACGTGGAAATCGACTGAACATCACATGATGTACTGTATTTATAGTTATATTTATTTTACTGCATGCTTAATTTGATCTATTTTATCTATTTTTGGTATTTTGACATCCAGTGTGGGCATCAAAGTAAAAATTTCATTGTACAGGGAAACAATGTTTCTTCACTGTGCATATGACAATAAAGCTTTGAACTTGAACCTGAATTTGTTGATTTTGTAGTGAAGGCCATTTAGATGCATTACTGGACCTTTGTGGTAGATGTACAGTTAGCTGCAGAAACAAATGAACTTCAGTCAGTCCCACCTATACGTACCGTGCAGTTCTGCAACCCATTTCTTCCATCTCCCCACCCTCCTCCTCCTTCAGCAATACATTCCTCTTTGCTCACAGTGATTATTTGGCATCTACGTCTTGCTTGCCCAGATTGTTCCATAGTAACATCTAATACCAATATGTTGTCATTCTGAAAAAGTTCATATGCGACTTGCCAATTTTGTCAGTTAACACTTCTGAGTCTCAGTTGGTTGAATCCAGAATAAACCACCGACACCAGTGATAATTGCTGTAGCACTGCAGTCAGGTAGGTAATTGTTTCTTGGGATGCTGATGGATGTTTCTTCAGGGTAGAACTTGTAAAGTACTATATAAGGACAAGGTAGAGCAGAAACAAAGGAGAAGATATCTTATGTCTTTTATTCTGGGATTCTCTATTTAAAGCTCATGGAAAACTTGTTCATTTACACACAGACCTATATCCTCTCTCAATTGCCTATTTTACTATACTGGTAAAACTAGCATTTTGACAGTTTGCAGAACCAGTACACAAGTGAATCTGTCAAGAGAATGTGAATGTCTCCTATTGGATGAGGCATTGGTTAAAATTCACTGAAACACTGAGTCACATCTGAGTCCAGGAGAGCTGATCTATAGACTATTAAAGAAAGATCCTAACAGAAACCAGAGTTCAGTGATTCAACTATAGTGCTGCACAAACAGCGGAAGTGCCTATTGATTGATAGTTGGCCGAAGGTGTGAGGACATCTCAGACTAGGGCATTTGCTGACTCAGCAGGAGAGAGAGAGAGGTGACTTTTTCTTGGCCATGTTGTAGAGACGTGCCCTCTCGCCAAGCAATTTGGCAGCAAGAGGTCACTAGCAAATGTAACTAATCACCTCATGTTTGGCTCTTTTTTGTGCCATAAACATTTTATCCTGCAGCATTTTTCTGGACCTGACTCAACTTAACTACAGTCCTGAACAAAATTAAATGGCTTAGACTCATTTTAGTAGGAAAGGGTAGAGTGTTGATAGGCTGGTTGATTATTTAGTGCTTAACAGGTTTCCTACCACTTTAATTAGGCTTTTATTGGTTGGTTATTATGATTTATCATCAGTAATGACATGTTTCTGTCATGTAATTGGCAGGAAAATGTTGTCATTTTTGCTGCTGATGAATCAGATCTTTTTTTGGATTACACGCAACATTTAACAGATCCACTCATGACCTTTATCAAATGATTAAAGAAAAAGACTCTACAAGCTGCAGCTGCGATGATTATTTTAGTTTTTACTTATTCTACCAGTTATTTTCTCTAAAATGTCAGAAAACAATGAAAAATAACTGTTATAATTTTCCACATATCAAGGTGAAGTGTTATCTCAGTCCAAAATGAAAAAAATATATAAATATTGTTCATTCACTGATTACAAAGAACATCAAATCCTCGCCTGTTAATTTGTGTGTCAACAAATGCTTCTAATGTCTGGTTTTCACTGATAATACCTGCACTGTCAAGAAAAAAGGAAATTATGGATTTTTTTTTGTTGTTGTTGTTGATCGACATTGGTGAAGACAGAAAACAAGCACATCATGCAGATACAAAGACAACAGAAAATACATTTTTTGTTCAATATTCTTCTCAGGTGTCTGTCTGCTTCAGTTGACCAGAGAATTGATTGCGGGTTGGCAGGAGATGCAAAAAGAGTTGTGTCTCCAGTTGATGAAGTCGGTGCTGATTCAGCGGAGATTTAGAAGGGTAAGGTGACTCATTTCTAATACTCCCAATGAGTATTTTATTAGTTTAGTTTCTGAGACCATAAAAATAATGGATGCACCAAAATGGATCTTGGAGGGGGTTTGCTCAGTAGTACAGCCAAATACAGTTAATGCCATATATCCATGCAGCCACAGCAAATTACTGTAGACCACTTATCTTTGTCGTTTCCAGAAGACTTTAAAACTGAGAGTGGCTGCTTGCATTTGTAATCATTGCACCAACTTTTCTGCAGCCCAGAGGGACGAGCTTTGGAGGCTACTGTGACCCATATTACTACTCTGAAATCAGTAGCCTCACTCTGTGGATGCAGTAAAAGTCCTGCAGGAATGTTTTTACCAGGTCTGTAATTTTACACAAGCAAATCTTCAAACTTAGCTATAAAGTTTGCTAAAGTGCTTAATTCAGTGGTTGCTCAAATAACACACAGCACCTCTGTTAAACATGCTCACAGTGGATTGTGCTGATTGCTGGGCCAAGACGATATGTCCTGTTCTGGATTTACGGAGCCACCTTAAGCTAAATCAAATTATGTAACACACACAAAGTGTTTTACGTCTGAATACGTGATGCACTTGTTTGCCATTGTACTGCATTTCACCCTGCTGACAGAGCATCCCATGTATACATCCCATGTATATTAATGCTGCCAAAAGAGGGAATCAAGTGTTTAAATGCTGCCTCAGATAGCCACATCACAGCCACATGCTAACATGTCACTGGAAGCTCTTCAATGTGGCTGAAGACACAAAGTTTGCCAAAGTTACAGCAAATCTAATCAGACACTTAAATCACCCTCAACCAGCTGAATGTGGACATTTTAAATAGCTAACAAAGCTAAAGCTATCAAGACCTCAGAGCCAGCCACAAGCTAGCAGCCTCAGTATTAGCGGTCAAAGGGTCAAAGCAGTTAGAAGGAAAATTATAGAGATGAATGAAAAAGAGAAAATGGGTTGTTGTCCAGTTATCTGGCAAAGTTATAAATCATACTGGAAATGATGCAGGTGTGTTTGTTTTGTTATATATAACTCTGTTGCAACTGCTTTTGTTTGATAAGGTAAAATGTGTCAGGTGAAGGTGGCTGTACCACAACTCATTTTGAGTTCATTATCTCTACCTCTTTCCAGTAGCAGAACACTTTATTATTAGTTTTATCAGTGGGAAAGGATCCTGTAACTTACTACAGTTTAGGGGAAATTGTAAGTTTAATAATTTCTTTTATTAAAAAAAAAACTGCATTGAAAAAAAGTTTATTTTTGTTATATGCCGTCAATTATAGTTCTTAGAAAGAAAATCAGAACAAAGTTCCGTATCAGCAGGTCACACTTACAAAGAAATTGGAAAATGGAATTGAGAGAACTGCAATTGTTGCATCCCTTATTCAATAGGTTTTGAGTTATTTATACTCAATATTGCAGTTTTTAACCATCATGTGTGGTGTCAAAATCACAAAGTAAAAACTCAGCCAGCCCTCCCAGCTTGAACTGTTTCATTTGCTTGGCCGGGTGAACTCGAGCCCTGGATTTGAAGTTTATTGATCCATTTTGAAGAAAGAGACGGAAAGCAGGCAGTGACACTGTTTTCTGTTTGACTGCCAGGTCCTTCTCTGACAATCCATCTGATGACTGTACAATTAAGGGCAGTCTGCAGTGAATTTGAACTATGAAGGGCCACTGGTCAAAGAGTGTAAATGTAAGATTAGACTGATGAAAAAGAGAAACAAGAACTGCCACCTTGCAGCTGCATGGCCCCACCAACCAAGCTGCAGCTTACACTGATCTTCCTCTTGATTCGTGAGTACTGGCTTTGAATAGAAGCCAGCAAAGGGGTTTTGTAGATCATAATGATCTCTGACCTTTTGGATTTAAAATGTCATCACTTTATTGTTTTATCCTGTTGGACATTTGTGTTAAATTTTGTCATAATTAGAATGTGATTTCTTGAGGCTATGGGGAATTCTTGGCCAAAAAATGTGTTCTGTGGGGTCACAGTGGACTAATTATAGGATTAATCTCTGGAGCAATGTGGACATGAGTGGCAAATTTGAAGAAATTCCCTCAAGGCACCCTTGAGTTATTGCTTTCTCAGGAACAGGACAGACATGCGGATGGATGGACTAACCCTCCAAAACTATACTGCCACCAACTGAGGCTGTCACTGTCAGAGAGATATAGAAAGGCCCTTGTTAAGTTGATAAAGAGGATGGGGTGCTTGGAAGTGAGCAGAAAGCAGAAAGACAATACAGAGTGCAATATAGACATAATATTTATGGACCATTAATTTAATTTGAATGAACCATTCTCCATTCATTCACAAGAGGCTTCACTCGTCACAATACAACCTGAGGAAGCATATAAAAATATGGAGACGCAGTGCTACTTTCTCCTGTGTGAAACCACTGAAATGCTCAACATCTTCCCAGAGAATGCATCTGCCACTTGAAAATGAGATTTCATGAGTAAGTTGTTGTTTTTGTTTTGTTTTAATTTGTTAGTCCACTGAGCATGCAAGCCAGTTTTGAGGAATGCTCTGTGACATGTTCATCTATTTTCTTCCATAGCTTATTTCACTGCAGTGTTATTCATACCTTGAGTATAGTAGCCTAAATTTTTCCCACTCTTCATCGTCTGTTCCACTGGTATTATTACCAGGTATTTATCTTACCGCTCCTCTCTTTAAAGTGCTTGTATCTCTCTCTCTTACATTTTCATCTCTTCCCCTCACTGCTCCTTTCCCTTGGTGTCATTTAACGTCGACCATCTTTTATCTACACGTTTTATAGCTCCTATATTCCAAAACGTTTCTCTTCTTTCATTTGATTTATTTATTTGTGTGATTTTTGAGGAAGGATCATCAAACGCCATTGACATTTCTCCAAATTTGGCATTGAAATGTCTGCCTAGCTTGTCCTGTGGTGGTAGCGCTTCAAATCAGATTTATTCAAATCAATTTATTTTGCTCTTCTTCCCAGATCCCCTAATGTGCGTCCCATTTGTTCGTGTCTAAAACACTGTCTTCACTGTCAGCCAAATTGCCATCACACCCTGGTATCCATTAATTCATGGCCAGCACGCCTTGTTTAGGGAATGATTTAGCATGTCTTAGCATGCCTCTTATTCCTCTAAGAATCACAAATTACTTCTTACTTGAATATGTCAGTTGTGTCAGTGTGTATACTGTTGGGATATTTTTTGCTGTCATATGCTACATAGTCAGTAAATGTGATTAGGTCAACCTCTCCGCCGTACAATAAGCAACATTAATGAGTGAAATGTGCCGTGTGGAGTTATACAATCACTGAGCTATCTCTATAATCTGAAGCAGGTATCAGGGAGTCGTGCGTTGATCAAAGACCAAAATTCTTCCTCAAGTGTAATAAGGGTACTGCATTACATTTTATGCTCTCACCCGATTTTAGTCTCGTGTCTTTGTGCATTTTCAGACTATTTCCACTTCATCTATTCTCACACCTATGCCTTGCCACCTTTCATTCTCATCCATAAACAGGCTCGCACCTGAACTTGGGACAGATGGTGAGGACTCATGAAACGCTCAACAGACGAAAACTTTGGATTTTACCGATTACTTTCTGTTCTCTTGTCGAAGTCGTGCCAGATATTGAAAGGAACTGTTGAACTGTTTGTTTCATTAACAGCCTGAAAATTATGGCTATGAGGGGACCCGTGTATACCAGTTAATTCTTATATTAATCCCATTCGAATTCCTTTCACAGCTTAAAAGTTTGTAAAGGTGTCTTTTTAGCAAGAAGTCTGCCACTTTGAATTCACAGTGTGCTTGTGGTGCCCTTGTCTTTGACAGACTCTAATCTTATATAATCTAAAGCTTTTGAGTTTTTTTGAACAGTGTGTACAGGTACATAGAAGCATGGCAAAAAAAATTTTTTTTTGGGACCACAAGGATCACCATTAAACAAGAAGTCTGCTGCAAATTTTTCATGCTTGATAGGAGTCGGGGGCCTTTCCATACGCCGGTTTTTCTGTGGCAAACCTCATCTGATCAAACTTATTTGAAATCTGTACAGCATGTTGAACATATGAGATACAGCAACATGAGGTATAATTGGTGGATGATCTGTAAACAAAACTCCTCTAACCAAAAGCACGAGATAAGTGTCCTAGCGAACCATTCAGACATGTGTAAAGATGCAAGGGCAAAATCATTTCACCTTTCATCTTTAATTCTTGATTTGTTCTTTCCTTTTACTCCCTCTCCTCCTTTCCTCCTGAGCTGTAGATCACAGTACCATTTACTGTCAGCTAACTCACCCATATGATCTCATTTATGCACATGCACACTGTATCCCAATCTCTTTTCCTGTCCCACAAACAGTGAAAGACAACTGGCTGCAAGTGTGTCCCTTTGCTCAGAGAGGGGAATATATAGAGTAGTGCTGGAGCGCACAGGTAGAAGAGCCTAAAAATGCAAGCATGCATTTGAATCGCACAGTATCAACAATGAGTCAGTGTAATCATGAGCGGTCATGAGCAGTCGTGAGTCATCAGCCATGACTACCGCTTTCCACATTTAGTACAGAAATATCATCTTGAGAAATAGTTAGTTGCCCGTTACAACATCAGAGTGCATAAGCAATGATCTGCCAAATGCTAATGTGGAGACACGAGGTGCATTTGCGTACAAACTTGCACATTCAACCCCTCTACATTTCTGAAGTATAAAAAGCTCCAGTCTACACCAGGATGATGGGAATTTCTTTTCATTTTAGCTATCTGACCTCAACTCGCCACCTCTCTGAGCAACTTCCTCGTATTTAAATACACTATCTTTTGCTTTGCTAACCCTCATAAAAATCAATGTTAATCTTTGATGTAAAAGCGCACTGTTGTCTTTCCAGCAGAATTTTCTGCCTCGGGGTACTAAGTCCTGAGGGGCCTTGCTACGTGTATTGGTATGCATTAAACCACGGTGAATGAAGGACACCACTTACCGGGCTAATTGTAAAAGCAGTGACTCTTCTCTGGAGCCTTCCCTTAGGAACGGAGCTGGAAGAAATGAATGCGCAGCAAAGAGAAACAGAGGACATTCAGGCACATACAGGAACAAATTCTACTAAAAACTATATCAACACAGAGCCACTTTAGAACTGTTAATCCGAAAGCTCTGTACTTAACTCAACTTTATTTAATCACTTTTGTTGGGGGGGGCTTTATGTGGCAACAGAAAAGCAAAGAAATCAAAGAAGGTGGAGCTGATAAAAGAAAAAAATTACAGAAAAGGATGAAGGGGTAAGAGGGACACTGATACTCTGATCCAACCTGGTATTTAAATGAGAGAAAAGCAAGCAGGCTCTGAACTCTCACAGACAGAAAGAAGTGATTTATTGTTTTTTCTTTTAATATAAAATGTTAGTGAAATAAAGATCTAAAATTTATCTTGTTTTCCTATTCTGATCTTGAGTTTATTACAACCATTTTTTAGACTCAACAAAAAAATGGCCACCACCGTGTTGGGCTACAGATATTGTGTTTGATTAGAGATTTCTTTGTGCTTTGTGTTTATGACTGAATATTTACCAACCAGAGACGAACTCAGTGTCACAAGGTACTGCAAGATTTTAATTGACCTTCCCACTTTTTAGTCTACTGAAGATTTTGTCAAGGTACAGTAACAGAGGGCTCTAACTCAGTTCTGCTGTATACTGGAATGATCATGCACGTTCACTAGAACACAAGCTCAAGCCCCCAAGATGAACACGGATACGAGTCTCAGGCTGCTTCAATGTTTTTCTCATTAAAGTTCAAGAGTGGGCTTTTTGGTGAGGGCAAGTGCTCTGATAAAAAAAAATGTTTAAAGCAAACTGCTGTCCTGGATTCTCTTTTCACACATTACCTTCACCTTCACAGGATTCAGATTCAATATTCCGGTGAAATCATGTAATTGTAGTCAAGTATGAGGTTTTCCACTTTGAGGAAAAGGATGCTGCAGGATATCTTCCATTCCCACGACTGCTGCCGCTGAAGTTGCAGTGTTGCATGCCTCAAAGACTTTGGAGGATCAGTTGGTCCTTCTGTGGGAACTTCAGGGTCCAAACTCTCCCACAGATATCATCCTTAATGCATGGTTACACGTGACACACACACACACACACACTGTATACACAGGCATCAATGTGACGAACACAGATGCACTCTAATGGGAATATTACTATTAGCTCAGATCTTCATCCACCCTGATTAAAAAGTGTCAGCTTGCGCATTGCCCTCCTCCTCTTTTTTTTTTGCTGCCATCAGCCATCGATTCCCCTGGCCTGACCTAATCCTGGGTTCACGTTAATTAAAGAGGAGGCTGAAGCAGGAGAGACAACACAAAAGAACCAGTACTAAATACACCTAAGGCTTCAGTACTACATCAGTACTACAAGTTCACAGCTGGATCAAGGGCCAGCGGGGGAGAAAGACGCACTGAATCGCTGAGTCAACCAACTGCTTTTATTTCATTTGTGGGTTTCAGACCTCAGGGTTTCCTGTAAACTGCATTTGGTAATCAAATCCATAGCTTCTAGACGCCACTGCTTTCCTCCTCACTTTGTGCTCTCCAAAGCTATTTTCTTTCCACTCCTCCTCTCCTTGCCCAGGAGCGGGTCTCATGGATCTGAAGCCACGGTATGTGTCACTTTGGAGTGAAGCTCTCGTAAAGCTCCCACTGTAAGGAGCACTAGGTCTCTCGCTGCCTTTATGGAAAATTTGATTGAAGTGAGTTAAAAGGACCTGTCTGCCAGCAGAGGAGATTCTGCTTGCTGTTCACCATCTGGAAAGGCTCATACCTACCTGGTTTCTTCTGCTGGTCTGTGTGACTTTGCTTCCATCTACCGGGAGCAGGGGGAACTGCAGGGAAGGATGGGGGGGTTTCTTGAGTCACTGAGAGTTTATTTCAAATCAGTGAAAGGATCATTGTAATGAGTTACTAACTTGTGACACTTATTGCTGAGTTCTGTAAACAGCCAAGCCATCTGTCTCCTCTCCTCACCGTCTTTTAGCGCTCTCCCTCTCTGCTCTGTAAGCCTTCCACACAAACCCAACATGGCTCTCCTAATGCATTAGTGAATGTTATCTGAGAGATGTTTTATACATTCCCTGTGGGTACGAGTGTCAGAACTGTTGTCCTTAAAATTAAGGGCTGGAGGTTGAAAGACTGGGATTAGTTGTGCTGCGTAATATTACTTTCTACTGAAATGATGGAAGCCTTCCTCTGGCATTCTGTCTATTAAGTTAACTTTCAATCTTAATTGTTGAGCTTATTCCCTCACTACTGGAGTTCTTTAAGAACACAAGGGAAGTGACCTTCACTGATTATTGTATATGTATGAATTGTATTGAGTGCATGCTTGAGAAACCACTTGACAATTTAATAGAAATAAACAACACTATAAAGTCTCTCCTCTCTCCTCATATCCATCAACTTGATAGCAGTCTAATGGATCTTTGAGTTATAACTAAGACCATAAACATGGTGAAAAGATTATGACAATCAAAGGTCGTTAGCTCTGATGGTGCTACATGGCTTGCAAATAAAACGGTTTTGGACAGGATGTGAATTTGCTGCACATTTGCGCTGATTACAATGAGGCTAAATTGTTAAGTGTGCCGTGGTTGCCTGTGGGCCAAATCATGATGGGTATATTCACATGCGTCTTCTGGTTGGCAGCAGCTGTCTTCTGCCAATTAGACACTTTGTCAGTGTGTGTGTGTGTGTGTGTGTGTGGGTGGGTGTGTGTATGCATGCTTACATTCATCGCCAAATACACCCTAGTTCCCTTTGCCCCACAGGCACATGCAGCCTCAGCCCTGGCAACACTCCTGACAATGTTCATACACAAAACACACACTAACCTCACATTAGACCCCCCACCCCCGCCAGTTTTCCCCATAGCCTCCCCCCACTAGGCCCTGGGTTGTTGTATGGTACACAAACACACACTCCCTCTCTCATCAATCCAGGTCTAATACTGTCTAAATATGAAACAGAGCAGGGTGAGGAAACAAGGGAGAAAGAGCAGCACATGGGAAAGCTAAGATGTTATTGAAAATGAAAGAAAACACAGCAGGAAAGAGTATAACAGCATGCCTGTGATGAATTACAACATGTGATCTCAATATTGCTTTGTCAGACATCATTTGCGGTTTGACATCAGTTTTTTAGTGGTATTCTTGGTTTGATGGGTTAAAGTTTCAGTCTTGAATATGTTAGTTTTTCTCCCAACACATGAAACAACAAATGTGGCTTAATTCCACAAGTTACAAAAAAACAAGCTATTGGCTTTTCATTCAGGATGTCAGGAGCTACTGTTATCTGATTTTATGCTGCACGCAACGTGAGCATGCAAACAGCAGGGTACAGTAGAAGGAATTGGTTACCTTGCTGAGATTTTGGAGGTGTGCAGCCGGCCACCTGGCGCTCTTCATTTAACAGTTCACTGTGGTTGCTCCATCTTGTTCTGTTGCACACGGCAATATTTCAAACTGATCCATTGTTGAAAAATGCCTAAAGTATCTGATGTCCTATGTATATATACATTTTTGGTGAAAGAGTTGGAGAAGTGCTAAGCTCACAGACATGATACACTGCATTTCCCTGCTTAATAAAAGTCAACTTGTGTTTCACCAGTTAAATGTTCTTAATCTAAAGTTGCAGCAGTAGGAAATGTTCAGTTTGCATTCGTATTTTTTTCCAGGAATGTCACCACGAACACACAGATCATTACACTGCAAAAGTAATGTATTAGAATACTTCCATCAATGGGGCACAGGCTGAAATGCTACCAAATGTTTGAGAAAGCCACTTTAAATTTGGTTCTCGTTAGTACTTGAAAAATGTCTAATGCTTGTTATCTCTCAGTGATTTCATCATTTATATCTATGGTTCAGATTTGGCAGGAAAAAGTTCTGTTGTTTGAAGCTGCTCTCAATGAATCCGAGCAATGATGCAGATTTTGCTGAGCACTAACTCACTGAGGTAAACACAAAGACAATGGAGTCTAAATTAACAAACTAAAATGACAGAGAAACAAAAGACTGGAGCAGAGGAAAGAACTATGTCAACAAATGGTGTTGGCATTTGTGTGAAAATTGTCAAGTAACCCACTGCGACTACCAGCAACCACTTGCAATCAGTCAGGGAATACTCATTGTTCCCTAACAGCTGGTGGTTGCCAGGTGGTTGTCAACCAGTCTCTAGGGCTGCATGAATGGGGCCTAACTGTGGAAAGTGACATGTTATAATTTCCTTGTTCACTGAATTGGTATGACTCGATATAGCTTAATTCCGTGCTTGTCTTGAACTGGTTCTCTTCACTTCTAAATGGTCCTCAACAAACTTGGAACATAATGTAACTGCAAATCTATGTACAGGATTATAAAACATAAATTAATGAGGTTTTTCCAGACCATACAGAGTCTAATTCGGAGCTCTTATGATGTCTAGCAGCTTTTCATAAAATAGATGGATTTGGCTCCAGTGGAATTTTACCTGCTGCTGGGGGAGAAAAAAAAGCTTTGTTTACCTCACCTTTAAATGGAAAGAACATTAGTTTCAAATTTGGAGACAGTGAAAAGCTTAAAGCTATTTACAGACTGTTATCACATGCACTCTACCAGAGCACTCAATAATTTGTTTATTCCATTTTATATGACTATAAACCAAAAAAAACAAAGATTCAAGGCAAACATTCATCAATCCATAAGCTGTAAATTCTTATCGTTTAACCAAGCTGACATTGGGCAGGGTACAGCCTTGACAGGTTGCCAGACAATAACAGGTCTGACACACTGAGAGAGACAACCTTTCACACTCACATTCACACCTACAGGCAATTTAGAGTTGCCAATTAATCTCATCTGGATGTCTTTGGGCTGTGGGACAAAGCCACAGCACCTGCAGGAAACCCACACAGGTACAAGCAGAAATTCCACAAAGACTCACCATTGTCATCTTACATACATACAAAGTACAAAGTGCAGTTAATGCCAGGGGTCATGTGTGGCAGCAATAAATGTTCGGTATTGTTAAAAAGAAAATGATGAATAGTGGTCAGATACCACTGTATTTTCTATACTTTTTCTGTCTATGCACAAAAAATATTTGATGTCTAACACTTGACTTTTAACCTGAAAAAAGAAATAATGGGTGGATAAAAGCTCAAGTGCTTTTGAGTCCACTTGCCAGAATGCACTTTAAATCCCAAGGCGAATCATGAGTGGGACAAAACTTACAAAAGCAAATGTGTGCACACTAATAAGGATTGTGTGCCAGTTTTGACAGCTGTGTTTATGTGAAACCTTTGAGCGCTGGGACCTTAACCAGGCTGCCTGTCCAGTCCTGCTGTTGGTCTGGTTCAAACTGATGGCACACACACAATCATTAAAAATAAATAACTGAACACAAAGACCCACAACTCAAATAACATCAAAATTGTGCGCAGACTCAGAAATTAGAACATTTTCTGTTTCTTAAAGCACCATCATTGCCTCATAATCGAAAAAAGGGGCCACTACAGCAACCGACCATTGCCATCTCACAAGACAGAGAGACCTGAAAATGACAGCAGTCTGTTGGAAGGTCACAGCTTGTGCACTACATATCCATTTGAGCTTTTTGGCATGGCGATCTGCTATGATAATGGCTGCCTGGAGGGGGAACTGGCTGGATGGATGGAGCTGTTTTAATCTCAGAGTGGTAGACCTCTGTGACCTTGTCAGGAGGTGTCCTAGGTCTGGGTGACTGACGAGACTCCCCACAGGCATGGCACATAGCAGGGAGCATGACTCGGTACCCACATGCAGTGGAGACTGGTGTTAAGAGAAAGATGAGAGACAGAGTGCGCAGAGCTCACGTCTCAGGCTTAGTTACAAGACAGTGAGGAGCAGCTGCAGAAAGATACAGGATAAGGTCAGTATGTGAAATAAGGAAGAACAAAACAAATAAGAAGAAAGGCACTTATCAGAATACATCTGTTCTTTTAGCATTTACTGAAAAGAAGAATTCCAACATTTTTTTTTTTACCAACAAGACTTTCACAACAGCAGGCACTTAAAACCTGCTTTAAGACTGCAAGACTGACTACCCTGTAGCCAAGCTACAGCCTCTGAAAAAACAAACCCACATGGAAGTGCTAACAACTGGAACCCCTCTAATAGCTACTTGAGGTCAGCTTCAAAATGAAGTAAACCTTAAAACAGAAACAAACATGTTTCTAGCATGGTACAAAAATTGGTCTCTATATATAATTTTAACATTCAAGACAACTGTTCTGGGGTTTTATTTTAATATAGCTCACCCTTTTTAAGTTTAATGAAAACTTAAATTTAAGCACAATCAAGAGCACAGACTGCTAAGCATCACCTCAGGCCTCAGTCTCACTGGGCTAGAGACTAGTTGGTGACTCCCTAGCAGAAAAGTTGTGTATTCACAAACCAGCTGGCAAGTGGTTACTGGGTGTGGCTGGGTGTCACTGGGTGAAATTGGCTGCAAAGAGGAACCTGTACAAAATACCTTGTTGTGATTCCTTTGGTTACTCGCAGAATTCCGCAGTCACATGTAGTTTGCATAGTCCAGTACCATATGCTTCTTTGCATCCAATTTTATCTAGCACAACCACTTGCTAAATGGTCAGGGAATACACATTTTACCTTAGCAATTGGTTATTACCAGGGGCTTGTTGGCCCACTTCTAGACCTGCATGACTGGGGTTTCATATATATCAATTTAACAACAACTGCAAGCAACCACTCAATGCTAATTCTTCCAGAGTGACAGGTCTTTGCCAGGCAGTCTTACATACAGTATCAAGTAAAGATGGCATCAGCTTAGCTTGAATGGTTTTGTAAATTTTAGTTAGGATCCCAGCCCAGCTTTTTGTTTTCCCTCCTTTCAGATTGCATATAGCTTGAAGTAATTCTTTAGCTTTCAGAACAAAGGAAGACAAGGAGTCTTCATTTAGGGATGCAAAGTCTAAAAGGTCAAGATAATCTTTTTGTTGCTGCAAAATTGAGGCTGAATACTCCGAGCTATGCAAGTTTTGACAGAAACTAAGCAAAGTTAATTTCTTTTGGGTCAGTAGCCCTTTTATACTGTTTGGATAGAGCTGATTGTCTTTTCTGTTTTTAATACACCAAGCCAGCTTTTTCACCCTGTTCATAGGTAAGACTGCTGTAGCTTCGATCAGAGTTTTTCTTGCTTTATTTGTAATATAACATGTCGCATTTACCTCTTAGTTCATTCAATTCCATAAACAACTGTTGAGAGGGATTTTCAGTTAAATCTCTCCTAGTCTCCCTAATTCTTTTTTCAAGGTCTTGAACACGTGTGACAAAAATGACAAAACTTATGGCGTAAGACCTTCTAAAAAAAAGTTTCAAAGGTTTCCCAATACTCTCGCAGCAGATGTCTGGCTCATCTAGTTATTGCTGTTATTTTCAAAATAACAATCAGTCTGTGCTCAAATGAACTTTATGAATTCTGGATTCTTAAGCTAGAATGCACTGAAGGCACCAGTCTTGGAGACTAATGTTTTAGGTCATTTTACTATCATATCAGCAGTGTGTAATTGTACACATTGAGGTAGCAGAGACCAAGCAGTAGTCAATTCTGGAAAATGTCTGGTGACGTACTGGAGTGATAAGAAAAGGCTTTCTGAGTGGGATATTCTGGTATTTAATGGACTGGAGTTACTTCAAAAAAA
>JAMQGT020005865.1:0-11477 GCA_024447675.2 Pterophyllum scalare
TTGCAGCGATTCAACCATAAAGTCCAGATTCATACAGTCTTCTCTCAACAGCTGATATTAAGATGTGTGTGCTACTTGAACTCTGTGAGGCATTTAGGCGCACTCTTATCAGGAGTGCTGTTAACTTGGTTTCTGAGGCTGGTAACTCTGATGAACTTATCTTGTGCAATAGAGGCAACTCTTGGTCTTCTGTTCCTGGGGCAGTCCTGATGAGAGCCAGTTTCATCCTAACGTTTGATGGTCTTTGTGACTGCACTGAGGGTACTTTCAAAATTCTTAAAGTTTTTCAGATTGACTGACCTTCATTTCTTAAAGTAATGATGTACTGTTGTTTTCTGTACTTAGTTAAGTAGTTCTAGCCTAGTATTCAAACTCTACCTCTTCACAACACAACTGATGGCACAGCTGTTAACTGAAAGCCATTCCAGGTGGCTACCTCATCAAGCTGATTGAGAAAATGCCAAGATGTACAAAGATGTCATCTTAGCAAGAGGTGCCTACTTTGAAGAATCTAAAATACATTCTGGTTTAAAATGTTTTTCTTTACTAAATAATTCCATATGTATTTCTTTATAGTTTGGATGACTTTAGTTTTAATCTACAATGCAGACCATTTTTAAATAATGAAAAACCACTGAATTAGAAGGTGTGTCCAAACTTTTGACTGGAACTTTCTCAACAAAATCAAGAAAAAGAAATTACTTAGGGAGATGAGTATTTGATCCCTTACTGACCAGCAACAATTTGGGTAAATATACTATCCAGCTGTTGTTTGTGATGATTTGCAAGTGGAAGAAAGATAAATTTACTGTCAGACATGCTTGCAAGATCTTGTCTTGTGCAGCATCGATAATGTTAAGAAGAATTTGGGATAACTCCAGAACTGCATGGCAGGATGTTCTTAATGCTCTCAAAGGAGCTGGAATCACAGTCACCAATAAAACTGTTGGCAACACAATATGCCATTATAATTTGAAATTTACCCACACTCAAGAAGACCATGTTCAGGCCTTTTTGAAGTTTGCCAATAAACACCCAAAGATCTGATGAGACTTGGGAGAATTTGATGTGGTTAAATTGAGCTGTTTGGAATCAATCCATTTGCCACAATCACAGGGAAAAGTATACCATCCCTACTGTCATGGCAGTGGAAGCGTTACACTTTGGGGGTGTTTTCTGCAAAGGATATGGGACAGCTGTATCACACTGAAGGAAAGACAGAAAGATAAAAAAAAAATCTTGGACAAGAACCTCCTTCACTTGGCCAGGTTATTGAAAATACATCATGCATGGGTCTTCCAGCAAGATGGTAACCCTAAAACATATAGCTTCTGTGACCCTAATGTGCCCCCAAAAAGGAGCACATTAAAGTGACCCATCATGTATCTAAGCAAGAACCTTAAAACCCTAAGGATTTGGAGAAGCTCTGCAAAGAAGAGTGGATGAAAATCCCTGCTGTGACAGCTGTGCTTGCCATCAACAGTTACTCCACCAAGTACTAAATTTTGTGTTCCAGATAGATCAAATACTTATTTCTCTAACTAATTTGTAACTTACAGATTGCTTTTTTCATTTATTGTTTTGTTGATAGTTTATCCTTCACTATTAAAATAAACCTACGACTGAAATGATAAACTGCTCATTTTTTGAAAGTGGGTGAAATAAAAAATTCACCAGGGAATCAAATACCTATTTCCACCATTATTTGAGAGCACACCTGCATGCGTTTATGCACTAACAAATATTTGTTGGTCTTCATGTCTCAGTTTGTTTTTTAATTTGGTTGTCAAAACAGCATCTATGCTGCACAGAGAAACTACATTTAAAAAAACAGAGTATTTGAAGAAATAAGTTTATTGGCTTTCATATGTATATGAAAAAAATGACATCACTGGTTTTTACTGTGGTACCACCAGGCACTACCACTAGGCACCTCTCAATCTTACAAAACAAGTAAGTTTAGGTATGAACTGAAACAGCTGAAAACCAAACCACAAGATTACCCCAGTCATAAAAATGGGAAAACCTAACCCGACATAAATTTAGCTACCATTCCCTTCAAGTGATAACCATCCAGCAGTCTTTGGTGGAAGATCCCACAGTCTCCAAGCTCAAAGACAACAAAACGGTTTAGGAACACGTCCAGGAGCATGCTTACTCGAATTTGTCCCCTTGGAACAGCCCAGAGTTTTAATATATCTGGTGCAAACTATCTGAACTCTGGCGCATGGCAGCATGCATTAGGTCATAGCACATCGAAAATATGGAATTTGTTGCCCACAACAACACAAGTTACCACCCACCCTCTGACTTCAGCCTCTTTCCCAAAATGAAATTCAAGGTGAAAGTTTTTCTTGACACAGTGTAGGAGATCCAGTGTCCATTACAAATGGGAATGTGACCAGAATACCATTTCCAAGAAGGAATTATAAAAAAAAAAAATGTATGCATGCTGGAGCACAAGGAGATGACCTTGAAAGGCACAGCAGCCAAATTTAAATTAGGTCAGTTTTTGTGTATAATTTGAAATTGCTTCTCATGTAGGTTCTGCACATTCATATACAGGTGGCTGATTTTAGAGATTTGCTGCTGCAACCAAAAAGATTCAGTTCTAAAGCTAAACAGCAAACAAAAACCTGCTAGATGCACTGATTTGCTACAATGTTTCTATGCAACAATGTGAAATGGTGTGCACAGAGCATATGGTTGGTGCATCAGCGGTGTTTCCCACTCAACAGCAGTTTGTATATAGACTCCACTATTCTAAAAAGGCATGGAAATGGTAAGAGTTGGAAGATAATGCTCCAACACACCCAGCTTTTTGTGTTCACGTTTACAATAGATCAATATTATTATTAATATCGTTACACTCATTATTTGTTGACTTGCTTTTTGACTACTGTTACCTCTTGTACCAGTTGGGAGTGTAATAACAGACTCCATTCATGTCTTTTTTGACTTTTGGATGAAAACGTTCAAACCAGAATGTGTTTGTTGCAGTTCTCTTTTGGCACAAAAGTGCTCATTTGTGAGCTTTTTTTTTTTCCTCTCTCTGTGTGGTTCTTAGTTAGAAACTGTTTACTCTGGAGACTCCATCCATCAAGTGTCTGCTGTCTCAGATTGATGATTTGCTCCTGCCATCTGGTGCACTGCGTGGTGCACCCATTTTTCACCTACAAACGGGGATGATGTTGACAGCTTGAATTAGCCAGAAAACATATATATCCCTTTAAATTGTCATGCCAGGAGAGCATCAGTAGGTCTAGCTTGTAATGATAAAGCTGAGGTTACCTGCTGGCTACAGATGTCTTTCAGCTCAGAGTGAAAGGTTCAGCTCTATTAATGCTTGTCATCTCATGCCAGCAGTGCCATACACCACGGAGACCCTCTCCTTCTCCATCTATCATACATTAGGCGCCTCTGAACTCCAATTAGCCCTGTTAGAGACAGGACTGCCTTCATCATTAGCAGGTCTCCACTGAAACAACAGCTCATTGTGCTATTCACTGTGATCATTCTTCACAGTTTCCTATGTATTCGTGGAGGGTATGTTTGTTGAATTTGGCTTGGAAACTACCAATTTGGGTGTCTCACACTGTTCTGCTGTACACCTCTGGGTTGCCTTTCATCGTGATCCATTTCTTAAAACAATAGCTCTCCCAAACCAAGCAAAGACAGATTTTAAGAAACAAAGTGGTTCCACTGGTGAAGACTGAGTTACCAACTCAAGTCATTCTTACAGAAAGGAGCAAGAATTCTAAATTCTTGAGAAGTGAGTATAGTTAATGACCAGAAAATGGCTATTCCAGATGGCCCCAGCTCCAGGGTGTCAGCAAAGAAGAAGCTGCCCACTTTCATATTTGATTGATAATCATTTACCCTTCAGTCATCCCTTTTGTCAGGCTCTTTCATGCATCACATATTATATGATAAAATTTTTTTATTCTCTTTCAACTATTATGATCTGTGTGATATTATCTGGCAGCAGGAGGAAATGTAAATTAGCTACCTGAGATACCCATAAACAGTCTTTCAGATAGGCAATAATCACAGTGGCATAGGCACACTGACGTTGAATAATGTGAATCTTAATAATATGCAGCAATTGTGTGTGTTTATGTGCATTTGTGCTTGTACCTAGTGCGAAGTTTCCAGCACTGACTGAAGGCCAAGGGGAGTCATAACACAGTCATAATTATGTCATTAAAAAGAGTGACATCTGGAAGTTGGGGGGCATCGAGTAGCATAGAGTTGCACCTCTTTCTCTCCTTTGCCCCCTGTGACACTGACAATGCACTCATTCCGTCCAACAATCTGCCCATCCTTCACACGGGAGCTCTCTCTCTCTCTCTCTCTGTGTGTGTGTGTGTGTGTGTGTGTGTGTGTGTGTGTGTGACTGTGGCATGATGTTGGGAGGGGTGTGTGGTTTGAGTGTGGGAGAACAGGTGGCAGCCATCAGGAAATGGATGGGGAATGTTTTGAATGGGAAACTTGCCTCCATTCCTCACGGAGTACCTGGGTGTCTGCCCTTCACCGGTGGTCCAAGAGGCACAGCGAGGACGGGAGAGATGAAATGAGAACAGGTGGTGGTTTGTTGCTTAACGAGGAATGGAGTTCCCCTATAGGTCTGAGAAAGCACAGCCAACAGAACACTATGGACTTTGCCTTCACAGCAGGAACCCTGCTGCTCGCAGGTCTCAGTGGGCCACAGACTTTATCCAGAACAAGAAAGCTTTACAAATGAAGCTTGACACACATGAGTTTGGGAGTTGCAAATAACAAATTTGCCTAAGACAAAAAGTCCAATGCCAGAACAAAATGAACAATGTGTAATTAATGACATACCCCGCCTCCAGTCTGTTTTTGGTCAAGGGCCAGGCTGCCATCATTTTGTACTTTGATTGAATTGCAGTCACACTCCCAACTATTTGAACTGCCCCAGTCCCTAAAGTGCTTCATGCTCCCGCAACTGAGATGTTGCATGGCAATTAACAGCTCCCTGACCTCTGAGTGTGCATTAGTCAGCAGGACCCCGCCCTCCTCTGCAGCCAGCCTGCTAATATTCCAGCCCCAGCGCAGCTCTAATGTATCAGCTACAGTAGCTCAGGATCCTTCTGAACCTCTGGTGCTTTGATGAGCTCATTCTCTCAGTTCACCACACCTCTGGTAGAGCATCTGCTTTGTAACTGTCAAACAAAGCCTGAGCTCATTGTAGCCGTAAGAAAAGAAACCCAACTGCTTTTGCATACGCAGCCATCAGTTCTTTTTTTTTTGTTTTTTTGTAACAACATTTACCAGACAATTAAGCCAGAGTTGTAATTTCTCTTCCTACATATTATATTTTTTCAAGCAAAATGGGTATCCATCATTTTTACTCTACGTGACTGTGCAGCTCAAACATTTCATCTCCACAGTTACAGCTCCGAGGAGGCTGATGTGATCTAATCACTGAGATGTATGCTAATTGTGCTGTTTGACATCACTGGCTGAGATTCATCAAAATATCAAAAGCAACAAATTCTTTCGAGAGGGTAAAAAAAGACAAGGGAGAGAAATCATCAGTGTGTTTTTATTTGTTCCTAAAACTCCTTTCTCTCAATGCTATTAAATTGAACATCCCCAGAATACTTTCCAAAACTGTTTATGAGCGCAGTAAATGTTTGGAGATATATATATGTGTATATATATATATATATATATATATATATATGTAGTAAGTTTAGATTTTTGTTTTCATCCATTATGGTTTGATGCACTCCTATCATGCTGACTTTGCCAACCCTAAAGGTTTGAAATTTTAACAAGCTCGGCATCCTTAAACCTTGATTACATTATCTCAGGAGCCATGCGTAGCAGCAAAGCAGTACATTAAAAGCTACATCTCTGGAAATAGTAAACAAATGAATTAGGTGAGAGACTGATTAGTTATGGCAGTCTTGGCTCCCTCCTCAGTTCTGTAATCTATTGAAGTAGAAAGATATTTTCCTCAGAATGCCTGTAATACCATCACATGTGATTTGCAGTTTCTCAAAGGACAGTCTTGGTGTACTGGCATTAGTTTTTATAAAAGATAAAATGATTCTGAAAGCTTATAGGTGTGATGCATATCTACAACTGGTGTCCAACCTAATGCTTCAAATATGTACCCAATTTTGGAAAACACATTATATATCTAGATATTTGAAGAGATATGTTGTTTTAAGAGGATCTAACCACAATCAATGCAACAAATGTAAATTATATGCACTCATCAGCTACTTCATTTGGTACACCTATTCAATTGCTTGTTAATGCAAATATCTAATCAGCCGACTGAATGCATTTAGCCATGTAGACACGGTCAAGCTGACCTGCTGAAGTTCAAATCAGAATGGTGAAAAAGGTGATTCAAGTGACTTTGAATGTGGCATGGTTATTGGTGCCAGATGGGCTGGTCTGAGTATTTCAGTGTTTCTTCTTTTGGGTTTACAGAGAATGGTGCAAAAAGGAGAAAATATCCAGTGAGCAGCAGTTCTTTGGTTGAAAATGCCTTGTTGAGCTGATAAGAAGGCAACAATAACTCAAATAACCACTCATTACAACCAAGGTTGCAGGACTACTTCTGAAACTGCTGATTTATTGGGATTTTCCTGCATAGCCATCCACAGAGAGTGGTACAAAAAAGATAAAATATCTAGTGAGTGGCAGTTCGCTGGGCAAAAATGATTTGATAAGGGCAGAGAAGAATGGCCAGACTCTAATAAACATTTCTTACAACCAAGGTTTGCAGAAGAGCATCTCTCAGTGCACATCACATTGAACCTTGAAGCAGATGGGCTACAGCAGCAGAAGACCACACTGGATGCCACTTCTGTCAGCTAAGAACAGAAAACTGAAGCTACATTTTGCACAGGCGCACCAAAACTGTACAATAGAGGGCTGAAAAAATGTTGCAGTTTTGATTTCTGCTATGACATTCTGATGCTAGGGTCAACATTTGGTGTAAACAACATGAAAGGCAGTTTTGTTGGTGGCGTGGATATTTTCTACTTGAGTATAGTTGCTGGCCATGTCCCTCACTTTATCATCCCTTTACCCATCTTATGATGGCTGCTTCCAGCAGGTTCATGCACCTTGTCACGAAGGTCAAATCAGGTCAAACTGTTTTTTTGAACACAGGAATGGGTCAACTGAGCTCAGATGGCCTCCACAGTCATCAGAGCTCAATCCAGTAGAGCACCTTTGGGATGTGATGTAACGGGAGATCTGTGTCATGAATGTGTAGCTGACAAATCTGCAGCAACTGTGTGATGATATCATGTCAATATGGACCAAAATCTCAGAGGATCATCATCTGTAATTCTCTCCACTGTATCAGGGTGGGGTCAGAAACTGTAGCAAATATCTGAAATATAACAAGATAATATGCACAATGAGTTTTTTGTGATTTTTATCCCCCAACAATCCTTTAATATAGTGTTTATCCTGTGTATACACAGTGTGTCCCCTCTGATAGAGGAGATCAGACGAATGAGCACCACCTCAAACATTGATGTAAATCTGAACCAGCACAGGGTCAGCTGGTTTGAAAGTGGACCTGGAGGGAAGTCTTTTAAAAAACAGATTCAAACCGAAGGGACTGTGAGACATACTGGCCGATGTCTACCACAAAATTTTGGCTGTTAATAAAATGGAACAGGAGCGTTGTACAAAAAAAATATCTCATTAGTTAGTATGTGGTTTTGATTTACAGTATCAATCCTAAAGAGTTAGCAGAGGGAATCCTAATAATTAAAGTTGGGCTAACTCAACCTCCTCATTGGCTGTATCAGTTAATCTTACTGACGCTGTCTTCAGCCAGCCATTTATTGAGTCTGTCTCTTTGTCAGTCTCCCCATCCTTTGTACTCCAAGATCCCTGCAGCATTGTAGGCTCAGCTTGAAATCCGTCAATCCCATTGCATTTTGTAAGTTGTCTTTGCCCAGTGCCTGAACACAACAAGTCAAATAAACTCCTGTCCTGAGTTTACCCTCTTGTCCTCTTCCAGAAACAAACAATATCCCAAGAAACATCCCTTACGCACACCTTCAGCATCACCATTTAAAGGTGCTTAATGAAACATGGCATAGTGAATGAAATACTCATTCATAATTGAGGATTAGGTTTTTTAATGGGTGACTCCCAGCCGCATAATACATTGCCGCCTCAATTGTTTCCAGTTTGTAAATAATGTAATGCCGTCTTGATGAGTGAAAGTGGCCATGGGCCATGCAATAGTAATGAACTGTGGGAGCGGGCTCAAGCAGAACTGAAATAATTCTGTTTGAGGAGGACGGTTAAATATCCACAGCTGCCATCAAACACATCTACAGGGATGTGCCTGGATAAAAGAATGTGTTCCTTTATTAATTCATCTCACAAACTGTCAAGTGCTCTAAAGACTCGGTAGTTTGTTTAACATGAGGGTGCAAATGAAGAGAAAATGCTTTGAGGTTTGACTCGTAGCAGCGTTCGCTAATGGCAGGATCGAAGGAGTCTATGTGCATAATCGTGCAAAACTGAAAGCTCAGTTTTTATTTATGCAGCACAGGCAAACCTCAATATTCAGTCTTTCCTTACATTACCCATCCAAGTAGATTAAAACATAGTTTCTTTAATGGCTCACCAGTAAAAACGTAAAACTTTAATTAAACAACATTTAATATTACAATTTTAGAAGCTCTTCGTCGCTTTTGCTCAGGTCTGAAAGGTCAAAGCAGCCTCTTGAATCAAAATCAAAACCACTACATGCACTGATTGAGCGTGATGAGGCAAATGAGCGTTCCTGAAAAGGGCGCCTCAGTGCTTCGTGCTGAATGAGAGCCTTGAGAGACATCAAGTGGTCTTTGTGGCGTGTGATGTAACTTGTGAGTAGGAAAGGAAAAAAAAAAGTAAACACACATGTGCACACACACAAACAACAACAATAAAAAAAAAAAGACATTCACAGCTGACTCGAGTGTGTCCTGTGATGCATTCCTGAATGACGGGAAGAATTCACGGCATGTTTGTGCGACTTAATTCCTTGAGAGACATCAAAGAACATGTTTTTTTTTCTTTCAGTTAATGCGCCATTTTGACTAAGTAGCTTTAGCCCATGCATGCCCGCTCCTCCTACTGAAGTGTGCCATTCAGTTTTGAGTGTAAAAATCCCTCCAAATCCCCTCGAGAAAAACAGCAGCTTAAAGGAAGGCTAGTCTTCACTATACTTGCTCCTCCGCTCTCTGTGAGATTATACTGGAGGACATGAATCACTTTCTGTCATACAACTTGTGAGCCATGAGGACATGAGTGGAAGGGACAGCAGGTTGAGACCCATGAGCAAAACCGGAGAAGGATAATTTTTTTTTTTTTCACTGAAAATTCATTTTGATCGACAGGGACAAATTTGAATACATATCTTTAATGAGCATCTGTTTCATTAGGCACATCCAGCCCATTATTACTATATTGAAAGGCTTTGCTAATGTGCATTTAAAAAAATTAATATTAAAAGCAAACATATTGTTTTTTTAAGTATATTTTTTTTCAAATTTCACTCTTATTCTTCAGAAACACAGCCTGTCATGATTTTTGCATTATCATATCTGACCTATAGATGTCCTTGTTCAGCAAGTGATTCTGTTTCGATTCCGTCCTAAAAATGAGTTACCTCTGTTTCACAAAGTAAAAATATTATATCCATTCCCCTTAGAAGGAAAATATACTGACATAATATCACCTGGTTGCTTTCAAGCTGGTTGTGTGTCTCTTGTTTCTGTTAGCGTCTCTCTTTTTCATTCTCCAACGCTCGGGTTTTTTATGTGGATATCTTGCAGTTCTAAATAAAGATGTGTTGCAGAGGGAAGCCTTTTGGAAGCTGCAGTGCAGATTCATCTCCTCTGTAGCCTCTACAGAGGTTTCTGTAATTCAGCATCTGAGACAAAAGTTGATCCAAGAGAGCACAGGCAACTGAGTAGTTCTGTGGTTCAGTCATTGTGAGAGCAGAAGTGTTTAATCATAATCCCCGGAGTGTTTTAGAATAATTGACCCAGACTGCATGTATTAAATTTAACTTGCGGGCATGATTAGTTATCACGATCAGTTATTATTTTTCGCTGCGGCTCAGCAGATTGCTGTGAGGAATTCTTTTTTCTTCAACATTCTCAAGAGCTTCACAATTTTTGTATTTATCTTAAACATTTCACCAAATGCTCCTGGGTTGTTTTACAGGTGATTTCTGCTTTTTTTTTTAAAAAAAACATCCAAAATCATTATGAAAAGACATTAATGTCTTTGATGAAGTTAAAATCCCCTGTTTTGGTGTATTTGGGAACTCATTTTTCACCCTCAAAAAATCCATCTATATATATATATATATATATATATATATATATATATATATATATATATATATATATGTATATATATATATATATATATATAAACCCTCTGCATAAACTCACATTTACAGGAGTAAATAAGCAGTAGGTAGGGCTTTTGGATCTGTGAATCACAAAGGTAAAAAGACTGTCAGCTGCGGTGCTGCAGTGCCTAGATCTTAACGAGTGAGGAGACAAGAGGAATGTGGAGCAGACGTGGGTGGTATTTAAAACTACATATAAATAAATAAAAGGTGAAAATAAATCAATAAACCCTACCTACATCACTGAGCTGATCGCTATCTCTTGTGAGATGAATCCAAATAGAGCAAATGGAGGACAAGCTGCTTAATTTTCTTGGTTTAGCCTTGAATCTTCATATGCTTCTACTCAGCACTGCTATATTTCTATTCCGCACACGCTCCCTTATTTTAACCTGGTAGAATTATCATTCAGTGTGATTACACCTGCAACTCATATAGGAGCATGTTTATGTACAATGCATCTCAGTCGTGCAAAGAAGAGAGGATTTAACTGGTTTCACCTTGATAGAATTTTAAGGATTTTTTCCCCCTCCCGTTAATCATGTCGAAGAATGGATACTATGAATGCCAACCATTAAAGCGCACTTTCCAGCTTATTATTTAAATTGAGCTTTCAGAAAATCAAAAGCGCCCCAAAAGTATGACGTTTCAAAGCCGCCATTGCCTGCCATTTCTGCAAGAACAGGAAAGAGCTTTGTCATTGTTCATTTTTCAGGAATTACTGATTTTTTTTTTTCCCCCTCAGAAATGGATAACAGGAGCTTGTGTTCACCTGTACAGTTCAAGAGAATGTGCTTCACTGAAAGGTGAAAACTGGTGAAAGAATAGCATCAAGTGTCAAATCAGTGGCACAAAGGATTAAAAAAAAAAGGATAATTCATGCCTCTTCAGCTGCCATCTTTCCAAGTACTCCAATGAAGCTGCTTTGCAACTGTATGGGTAAACCCCTCCTAATAAAGATGACATGATTAAAGTAGGCTGGTATGCAATGTCAAAGCGTTTCAGTGCAAGAAAAAGAAAAATCTTAAACCAAGTCATGATGGACAGTTGTGCA
>JAMQGT020005866.1:0-15024 GCA_024447675.2 Pterophyllum scalare
AGCTGAAAATGTTTTGCAGTGGAATACTTATATTATAGCATTGGTGGCCATACAAAAGTAAGTTATGTACCTTCTTCCATTTATTACAAACATGATTAAATGCAGGATAGGTAGTAAAATGCCACAAAATACATAGCGAAGAAACATCACACGCTTGAAGCAGACAGTTTATGAAGCTTACGGAGCTTCATGAATTTATAAGCGTATGAAGTAAATGAAACTTAGCAGATATGCTCAGCAGGGGGGATTATGTGTTTGCTGTATAAACATTGCTTCCTCAGTTGAACTCATTAACCACTTTGGCCTGAGTTGCAACTGTCCAAAAGAAAAATGCATCCTTCATCTGCAACCTATACAATAGTTCTTCCAACCCTACCAACATTCAGGCCTTTTTCTCCAAACTGTTGTAGTAAAAGAAGATTATTAATTTGTGAAGTGATTTAGCTTTGAATATTTTTCCCATAAAAAGTTTCCCCAAAAGTATGCACAAGCTTTTTCTTTTTTTTAAACTATTGTAATATAACTAAACGAATATAACCAACTGAAGACCAATGATTTCTGTGACACTGCGTTGTGTACGATATGTGGGAACCACCAGAGGCCCCATGATACAATATTATCATGATACTTGACTTAGCTTTGTCAGACTAAGAGGCCTGTGTTGGTTGGTTTTTCATTTGAGCTGATTTAACATTAGCTTTGCCATCCTCAGCTGACAAAATCTATTTCAGTGTTTCACAATAAAGAAACCTGAATTGGTAGCGAGCACAGACAGACTAAGTAAATTGGGTGCCATAAAATTATCAGAAAAGTCTTGACCAAGGTCATCAGGTGAGATGACCTCACTTGATGACCAGTCACTTCCAGTCACCAGTAACTTCCTCATGACTGTACAGTCAGTGCAACCATAAGAGTCGTCCCCGTTCCACATTGGCTTTACCTTTCAGATCCAGAAGCTTTGTCAGTCTTTTCATCTATAGTTTCTATGAAAAATGGCAAAATGGTCAAAAAATAGGAGAAAGCCAGGAAAAACAAAGATGTTTGTGTGTATACAGTTTAAATTTCCAGTTATGGTTTTTCATCAAAAATGTTTTTACAGTCAAAAGTGCTTGACAAATGCTCCATTTTTAATCTATATTTTCAAGTCTAATTCTACCCAGTGATGGGAGTAGGGAGTACACATTTCTCCATGGAAGCTAGTGTTGTTATGATCAGTTGCAGTTGTGGAGCAGTTACTAAAAGGCTGTCGTGGTCCTGGATCTTTTCCCCAGTGTTTGTGTATAATTTTTTGCAGTTCTGTTTGAGTTTCTTCTGCTATGTTTCTTAGTTTAGATTCCTAGTTTATTATTGGGTTTTGGATTTGTTTGTGCTCCAGGTTGGTGTTTTTGGTGTTTTGTATTTCTGTACGTCAGTCTGTCTTTTGTCATTGTGTCAAGTTCAGGTGTCTTAGTATTGGTCTCTGTGGTTGCTGCTTCCTGCTTTATTTTGGTATGGTCCTTGTGCTTTCTGTTTAGTTTTGCTTCCTGTGTTTCCTGCCCAACTGTTTCCAATTGTCTAATTCCCGGTGTGTGTATATATTGTCTGCGTTTCCCCTTTTCCTCGTCGTGTTGTTGTCTGTGGCTCTCTGCTCGCTGTGTGTTCTTACATCTGTCTGTATCCTAGTTTAAGTAAGTTTTCCTAGTTTGTGCTGCTGGCTTCGTCCAGCTCTCTAAACCCTATTCGATGCAGCAAATAATGCTGAAGTTTAGTTTAATCCTGTTTTCAATTCCTGCAGCAGGGGTCCATTTCCTGCCTGCCACACAGCTGACCCATGACAATGGCATTTCAAATCAAAAAATCAAATCCATCTTTTTCTCTGGTCTGTTGTACTTGTACCTATTCACAGCAACTACAGGCCAGAGGGAGAAGATTTTGTGGTGAACTATTCCCTTAAGAAGGTTAACAATTTAAGAGTCGATGTGTTAATAAGGGTAATAATCTCCAGAACCAAAGCTGTTTGTGAGTAGTTCCCCACAAACTAAAATTTCATCCTGAGCTTACAGACATGTATTTATGATTTCTGGAAGTGGCAAATAGAATTCAAATTGGTGTATGCACACAGTATCACCTGCACAAAGAGGTTTTGAAATGCAAGGCAGACAGAAGCCTTTTAGAGAGCCTTACAGATCAAAGATCCAGCCAGCTCTATAATAAATACATCCAACTGTTCTACATGGTCAGTCAACAAAGAAATGAGGACACAGAGGGAGAGAATGAAAGTTATTGTGTTTCCATTGAAGAGGAGCCTCACAAAATACTGTAAATTAGAGCGAGTTTTTATTTCAAATGATAACCCTGCCTGATGTGTGGTGTTTAATAAATCTCACACAAGCCAAAAGTAACTCTGAGACATTTTCAATCTTATATATTTTAACTCTGTCTAAGAATATGTTATAAAAGTGTCAATCTGTTTTCAGAATCAGAACTTTGGTACTGCATGTAGAGCTGGAAGATAGAAAGAAATGTGATAATATTACCAGAATGATTATAATGGCTAATAACTTGTAACTGACACGTCATTAGTTAATGAGCATGTGTTTTCACTGTCTAATGCATTTATTAAATGCCTTTTTTTTGCTGCCAATGTAGAACAGATTTAAAAAATGAGACCGATCCCTGACTCTGACAGGGTCATGACAGGTGGAGTGCAAGTGACCTGGGAGAAAAGTGGCACTAATATCGGAATAATTCTCACGGTGAAACAAAGAAATTCATCTCAGTTATTTTAGTACAGCGACTAGCGAAATCCTCCACCATTGTCGTGTTTTGTGTACATAGTGCTCTTGTACTCTGTGAGTAAGCGGTCGCTTTGGCCCATGAAAATATTTTTTTCCTTCCTGCGATGTGGAGAATGAAGGACAAAAATTTGACAACCATTGGTCTAACGAGTCATAGTTGTGAAGAGTTTTTTTAAGTGACGTGGATTTTCTGCTAAAAGCTAAAGAATGTTCTTCTTTACTACATTAGTAGTCCTGGGTAGAATTGTTAGTAGCATAGCTTGCCAGATTATTTCTCCTGCTAACGTGATCCATGATATGAACTTATGTGTGATATCAAATAGTACTGTTTGTAACAACAATAATTAACGCAATACTGTAAAGCAAAGATGTATAAAGTCAATTTTAATGTTGCATCTTGAAGCATACTGTGCAAACAACAATCAAATCAGCTGACTTTCACTTTCAGCACTCACAATCCCATCACAGTTGAAATAACATTGTGTTGTGGGGGGGAAAGATCCAGCTCTATTCACTTCCAAAATTTCAATAAGTCAGGATGCACTAGTGACATATGAAGGTGAGTTGTATGGCTTCTCCTTTCAACTTTTTAAATTACAGCTATGCACCAGGGCTGCTATCTGCAGCATCTTCAGTTATGAAGGATTTCTCTGAGGAAGACAGATTGTTAGCTTTGCTAGAAATGATACAGCTGCTGCGATGAACTGATAGAGAGGAACAGCCACACTCCAGACTGAAGAGCTCAACCCTAACCTGACCATCACTCATTATCATTTACAAGTTAGAATTTGTAATCCACGATGCTGTAGAACACATTACACAGCTCAATTACAGTACTGTGCAGAAGTCTCGAGCCACCCCGCATGTGTCTATATCTTGGTAGGAAAATGTGAAGTAGGTCCAGCAATTAATTGAAATGTGTAAACATACATAGAAATATAAACTAGACTATTCAAGACAAAAACAGAGTTTGTATGATTTTAACGAGTCTGAAAGTCAATGTTTTATGACCACCTCTGTTCCTCAACAGAGCCTGAACTTGTGAAAGCATGCTTTTTGGGTAGTCTTTAGCAATGGTTCTCCAGGCTTCTTGAAGGACATTCTAAAACTGTTCTTTGAATGCTGACTTGCTTGAGATTATTTTTAAAAATTACAAGAAAGTGTGACTCTTTGGAAGCATGTGTGTCAAAAGTGGCAGAAGGGCGTGACTCTGCCTTCTCAACATAAAGTTTTCTACCACTATTTCACTGCATGGTGTGTATTACATGAGAAAAGCACGGCTGTGAATTAGGTTGGGCTCTAAGGCTGAACTTGCTGCTTTGTATCAGTTCATATCTCACATAAAAGGACACATAGTGCGTACTTTTCATCTTGCTCGTAATCGCTGTCTGTGTTTACCTCTGTGCTGCACACAAATGCTGCAGTACTTTTGTTTGGACCATAAAATATGTTCGCAGCACAACGGCGTGTTCTCCTGTGTTTGTGCCCTTCGGCTTCTGTGTCCAGACGAGGGCCCGCCCACACTCATACATAAAGGGTCAGTTCACAAAGCGCGGTGGAAACGCAGGCCCGTTCTTAAGCATTTCGCCGGTTCATTGAAACTGACACCAGCACTGGCACAGTTATTCTCCTGGGTCCAGACTCCTGACATTTCCATTTCATGGCTACTTCCACAGTTATTTATTTATTTATTTTTAGTTTAAAATGTTTGTTGGACAATATTATATTTTATTGAATTATTTACAGTCCCTGAGACCAAGCAAATATGCTGAAAATAAAATTTTTGGTGTGAGCATTTTATAGATAGCAATATTTGAAAGCAACAAATGTTAGCAGTTAGCAGGGAGTTCATTCTGCTGTTATTCCTTGAAATGTCTCCATTCTTCGTGAGGACTAAATTGCCTATTTCTTTAGTCATATGTAAGGGCAATTAGTGCACAATTCACAAAGTAACATGCCACAGAGGTTTATCGCTATGACGCTTAATCTAACATGCAATTTTACAAGCTCTCACTAGCTCACATTTGTCACAATAAATATAGGAATGAATTATGAAATGTAACCCAACAAAACATGAATTCATAAAGAAACCAACCATAATAGTTGACCCTTCATGCACATTTACATATTAAAATAGATCACAAGAAATTAGATAACAGCAATCTTATTAGAATTATGGCAAAGAATTTGCTACTTCATTGATTAGGAACTGATGCAGGAAGTCAGTCATTTGGAAAGGCCTGTTGTTCAGTCTGATGTTTTATTCTGTAGAAAGCTGGGATGAGAGTCAAGAAATGTCTCTATTGCACCAACTTTGTGTGTCTGACTGTGTGTGTATGAGTGTGTGCAGCATGTTTTAAATGCAGAGTTCATCCTCCCAGCTGTTATTTGGTGCTAAAATTAGCTGGATGGTTCCAACAAGAGCAAACACTGAGAATTAAAGGGAAACGGGATAAGAGAGGCAAGTAAAGGAAAAGGAAGACAAAGAGAAAAGAAAGAAGAAATTAGAGGAAATATGGGTAGTAGTGGGCAGAGAGGGGAAAACTGAACACAGAGAGTTGGAGGGGAGAGTGATGCATAATGCAAAAGTCTGCTTTCCAGTCTTCAAGTTGCCCGGAGTGATTCACAAGACCACCAGCTGAGCATGGGACACACACACACACACACACACACACACACACACACACACACACACACACACACACAAAGTGAGAACACTCAGCATAAATATATATAGAAACGTTTCAAGTGATAACATTTCCAATTCAAAACTGCCAAAGAAACAGAAAAAATGTGTTGGAGAAAGGAACCCTCTTTCACAAGAGACCCAGAAGGGAGTCACATGAAAGACAAAGCATAAAAACTATTTGTTCATTTTATAATGATTTGCTCCACTCAGTCATTTGTATCAGGGTCTTAATGAATAGCAAAAATAAAATAAAATGAGAATCAATGATTTTTTTCCTTACATCCTATAAAAGAAAAGAAAGAAATGTACATCTACTACTAGAGTACAGCAATATATTTGCTGTACTCTAGTAGTTCTTTCTGCAGCCTGCCTTGACTCCCACTTGTTTTATTAGCAGACTCTTTGAAAGGTGTCATTCAACACAGTGAACATCATGCTGTTGTCAGATGTACATTCCTACCACAGGTAATGCCATCCAGACAGTGTAATCCAATATGCCATGAAATCTTTGTCATTCTTATAAAGCAAGACAAATAAATACAATTATTGATGATTATGATCATTCCATATTATTAATACTGACATCATAGTGATTCATTCTTGAGTCAGGCCCCTGTAGCCAGTGTAGAGTAGCTCAGCCACCATTAGATGTCCCCCAGCAGATTGTCCTGAGCAGCTGGGAGAGCAGGCTGGCTCGGTGACGGTGAGAAGGAAACTTAGCCCTCAACAGAAGCTCCAGGTACACCACCAACCCACACACTGCTGAGGAACAAACTCTGGTTACTGGCAGCTCTGTTTTGAGAAATGTGAAGCAAGAGCAGCCATTGTTGATTGTCTTCCAGGGGCCAGGGCAGGTGACACTAAAGTGTTTCTCAATCACTGGGGCACGCCTCACTGGTGGGGGTGTACGGTCATGACAGGTGGGGCACGAATGACCTGGGAGAAAAGTCATACAGAATAAATGTTGAAAATCTGATTAATTTTCACGGCGGAACAAGGAAACATTAGCTGGTAGTTAGCACAGCGACTAGCGTCATCTTCTGCTGTATACAGAGTCTACCATTACGCTACCAAGAGGGACCCCCACCCCCCACCACCAACCTTGTGTGGGGCGTGAAAAGATTTTATCTGGTGAAGTGGGGCAAAGTTAGAGAACCAATGCACTAAAAGAACCCTGAAACTGCTGGCTAGGGATAAAATTTGGATTTGGTCAAAATAATGATTCAGGTTGGCAGTAATGACACTCGGTTACATCAGCTGGAGGTCACTAAAATTAATATTGAATCATGCATAACTTTGCCAAAACAATGTTGGACTAGTTTTTTTCTGGGCCCCTCCCTAGTCGGAACAGGAGTCACATTTTTAGCCACATGTACGCCTTAAATTGCTAGATGTCTGAGTTGTGTCCAAAAAAATGATTTGGGCTTTATAGATAATAAGGAAAGTTTCTGGGGAAAACCTGGTTTTGTCAGAAGGGACGGCATCCATCCCATTTTGGATGGAGCAGCTCTCATTTCTAGAAATCTGGCTCAATTTATTAAACCCCCTAAAATGTGGTTATCCAGGCTTGAGACCAGGAAGCAGAGTTGCAGTCTTAACGCCTCTCCGCAGTGGTTGTTTGCACATGCAAATTATGGGTAAACCTCTGGTTTTGGACAGGAAACTGAAGGGTGACCACTATGTTAGACAAGCTGCCGCTGGCTTTACTTTCACTGCTCTGAGATCAGTTACCATCTGCGCACTGTGTGGAAACAGCTAGCATTAGCAAGTAAACGAGCATCTGTGACTCATCGTCGTAACAGATAAGTTTTCTCTTATTAACCACTTTGGCCAACATGTGTGATGTAGAGAAGATGGAGCGCAGTGTGAAAATGTTTTTCATAATTTCGTTATGTTATCAAAGAAAGGCTCACAGAGGAGCAGAGGGGAACTCATGCCTTGTCCAGTTTAATAAAAAAGGCAAGTTGAACAGGTGCAGGCTTCAACGGCATTTTCTGATTAGCATCAAAAAGAACTGACTCAATTGGCCCAGTGTACTAAGAGTAGCCTGCTGTTTTGCTAATGCACACCTTTATTTTTCATTAATATTGTTATCCCCCACAGATATTGACAGTTAAACAGGTCACAGAATCCTCAAGCCTTTTAATTCAGTTGTGATATTTTTTTAATATAAACATATGTAATATACTTTTTTACAGCAAGATTTAAGCCGGTGTTTTTGAGCCCATTAGGAGCTGTTAATTCAGAGATATGTGGTAATGATGGATTGCTGTAGACTAAAATATAAAATATTTAAAATGAGCTCAACCTTAAATATCTGCAGCAGTAATAGGGACTAGTTCGAGGCAAGTGAGAAGTGTGTTAGCATGAGATGCTTTACTCTAAGCTTTAGTAGTAGCTGTGAACAAACTGTGTACCTAGTCATTAGTCAAATTTAACAACTTTCCAACATTTTGTTAATCAAAGCTAGCAAAAATAGCTGTCAGGCAGTGAAAGCCTAATTTTTCCCCTCCAGGTTGGTGTTCTTGTAATGATTTGGCATTACTTCAACACTATGAATAGCTTTGCCTTAACCCTTCACAGCATTTTAGATTTTTTTCTCTCCAGTTTCAGGCTTTTAATGCCTAGCTTTATCAACAGATGTTTAGTCAGAGCACTACATCTCTAACTCGTTACTGTATACTGGACTCTTTCTTTAGCTGCCAACATTTGAAAACAGTATGAGAAATGTATGAGAGGGACACGTCCACTATGGTCTTTAAACAGAATTGGTAACAAGTTACCTACAGTTTGACTCATTTTTGTTACATAACTCTGTGATACAAAGTTTGTCTTAAGCTGAAGTTCTTTTGTTTTATGTTCTGCGTCAAAACTAATTCAGAATCTAAATATAAAAAAAGAAATACACATCATGACTGCGGAGAGAGAAACATGGTGAGAGTTGGGTCACGGTAATAAAGAAACAAGGCTGGATAAGGAAATAGAGGAATAAAAAGAGAGGAGCTGGAAGGGGAAGAATGTCGCGAAGAGTATATATCAGCGGGAAGTCACAGGTACACACTCCAGGGCTAAACACGCAGTCTCTTACACACACACACACACACAGACAGACACACACCAACACACACACATGCTGTGCCTCAGGCCAGTGCAAACACACGCAAGCAAGCAAAAAATATATTCAGGTTTTGACAAACACCCGAAGAGGCTTTTGGTAGACAGTTACAGGTATATGCTGAAGGGATAAAAGAACACACATGGCTATACATCCCCTTTGGTTTATACATAATGCAAGTTGAACATGTATGAAAGATAATAAAAAAAGAGGAAAAGTGTTGAGTTTTTTTGAAACACTCACTAGTCCACATACCTGAATTGGTTTCCCCACAGGACAAATTACACAACACAGCTGGTTTCAGCACACACCCACACAAACACAGAAAACATGGACGTGTACTCGGTAGATGCCTCTTTTCTCATGCACATACAAAAGCTCACAGAGAAAATAAGAGTTTTTGTCTCCTACTGCTTCACTGATAGACTATTACAGTACATCAGAGTATTACTCCCAAACTCAAGTGACTGTAAAATAACCAAATCACGCTTCCATCTAAATAACATCTCCTCTCATCCTAGTTTTCCACTCAGCACCCTCAGATAATACAGACAGGGCTTGACATCTGATGGCTAGATTTCCCGAAAAGTTCCTTTGAGTTCTGTACACAGTGGAAAGTGTAAATTTACCCAGTGTGAAACCAGACACAACACCATCACCAAGCCTGCATCACCAAGCAGCGCAAGACAGAATTTACTCAATTACGAACTTATTGCTCTCTGCTTCCTTTCCATTTCCCCTTTCAAAACTATTGTGTACTCCAAGCCAGTGGAGGGATCTGCTGCTGAATCTGTAAAGCCTCTTCCCGCTATCCTGACAGAACAGTCATTGAGCTGATAGACCCAGACAACAAATACAATTCTGCTCAGTGTGAAGTTACCTTCCTGACTTACAATCTTTTTAAGGTAAAACCATTGGACCTCAGAGTCATACTGGTAGAGGAAAGGTGTGTGAGTATTGACAGATGTATATAAAATTCCTGTTTGCACCATAAGTTATTTGACCTTCTATTTTGAATGAAACATTCTCTAATTATCATTTTTGTAGAACTGTCTAGTATTGGCAGGTTGTCAACCGCTGCTGATCATGTATGACAAACAGTACAAAAACCACAAAAATCTGTGATTCATCAATATTTTCTTATCTGAATTTGTTTGTACTCTGTGAACAAATTTAGAAGTGCCTTAAGACTCGACTGGAAACCACTCCAGTGAGACCTGGAGGGGTGTGATTGAGAGGGATGGCATGCCTGCTGCAAACCCAAGTGGTGTTCTGTTATTGGACTAATGTGCAAACCACAGTTTGTTCACAACAAACAGGCAGGAGATGAGCTTCTGGCCTCAGAATCTTATCTCTGTGTTTTGTGGATGATGTGGTTCTGTTGGCTTCATCAGGTGGTGGCCTCCAGCTCACACTGGAGTGGTTTGCAATTTAGTGTGAAGCAGTAGTAGATATAAGAATTAGCATCCGGTAAAGCTGTAGAATGCTCACTCCGGTTGAGGGACGAGTTGCTGGTCCAAGTGGAGGAGCATTTCAGAGTCTTGTTCATGAGTGAGGGGAGAGGAGAGCAGGACACTGACAGATGGATTCGGGGCTGCAGTGATGCAGATGCTGCACCAGTCACGGTAAAGACATAGCTGAGCATCAAAGTGAAGGTGCCGATATTCCAGTTGACCTACGTCTCTACCCTCAGCTATGGCTTTGAGCTTTTGGCAGTGACTGAAAGAACAAGATTGTGGATACAAACAGTGAAAATGAGGTTCCTCTGAAGGGTGGCTGGCCTTTCCCTTAGAGACAGGGTGAAGAGTGCAGTGATTTAAGAGGGCCTCAGAGTAGAGTGTTGGCTCCTCCACATCAAAAAGAGGTTGGGCATCTGACTAGGATGCCTCCTGGGTGCCTCTTGTGTGAGGTGTTCCGGGTGTGTCCTACCAGGAGGAGGCCCCAGGGTAGACCCAGGACACCCTGAAAAGAATAGATCTTTGAGCTGGCCTGAGAGCACCTCAGTGTCCCCCCAAATGAGGAGGTGGCTGGGGAGAGTGAGGGAGATCAGATCAAACAAAAGACTAATTTTCTAGACATTTCATGTAATAATATCAGTTTTAAATGCTTAAAATATAAAAACCACATCCAGGACTTTCCCTACTTATGCGGATAAATGAAGTATGGAATGGCTAATCACTACCAATTTTATCAGCTGTGAGTACTGTAAGTAAGTTGCTTCAACCAAAGTTTGAACACTGACATCCCTCAGTCTTTTCAAGTAGTCTTTGGTTCTCAGGTTGTTGCTATCCAATAGAAAGCTTCAAGTGGCCTCAATGCAAACCAAGGAGCTTTGTCCTGATTATCTAGTTAATGTACATAAGAGGGTTGATATGCTGAGGGAGTCACCCTCATGCAGCTTTCAGTTCTAGTGGCTACATTACCAAGGATCACTTTTTAGCTTTCTTTATCTCAAAGGAAGAAAAAGATAAAAGAAAAACAACACTCCCATGTATGACTGCTGCAAATAAAACTGGTCTCCCAGCAGCTACTGAACCAGGAGTGGCTTGTGATGTTTAATGAGAGACAACTCAAGTAACCCAAGCAGTCTTTCTCTGTGAAGAGAACATGTTCTCCCTATGCCTGTGTGGGTTCCATTTGGGCGTTCTGGCTTTCTTCTTCAGTCCAAAGATGTGCATGTTAGGTTAACTGATGATTCTAAATTGTCTGTATAAGTATAAATGTGAGCATGAGTCTGTCTCTATGTGTTGGCCTGCATTAGACTGGTAACCTGTCCAGTGTGCATCCCACCACTCAGTCAATGATAGCTGGGATAAGATCCAACTCCACCCAACCCCTTGACCCCCCAATGACCCTGAATTTATAGCCACTGTGTAACTAAAACTGCATTTGGAGGATAAATTAAGTGCTTGATTGGTTCACTGTGTGCAGGAATGATTTAGTAATGGAAATCAAGAGATTTTAAAGTTACATAACCTGTCAGGAGGCTGAAAACTGCTCTGCAAACCTCTCCAAATGCCTAAAATGACCAGAATGGATGTAATAACAAATATGGTAGAGTGCCAGCTTGGAAGTTTTAGAACATTTTCAATGCCGTCAAAGTTCACCTACCCATTGTTATAAGGCTGCTATTCACTAAAAACTTTAAAACTTTAATTAAATTGGAGTAAAAGAGTTCACTCTGGCCTGGCAATAGGGAGACAGAGATCTATTATATTTCAAAATTTACCCACATTTCTTACATACATCGAGCCCAGGTTTTTTATTTTTGCCTTAAAATATGGAAATAGTACTGGTTGAAACAATCTCAATCCTTCAACTTAATCTTTCTTGTCTGAGGTTGGGTAACAGTGGCAGCTGGCTGACACCTGAATTATGCTTCTGTATAGAATCCAGGAAGCATCTATGACATAGTATATGCAATTGTCTGGCACCATTTCCAGCATTTATACCTGTGCAGACTACGTCAACAGTGACACACAGTTGTACGTCAGGTTACAACATAGGGTTTCAGAAGGGTTTGCCATTACAGGGCATCTGTGGCGTAAATTTACAACAAAGTAAGAGTCCACTGTAAGGACATATTCCAGATATAATTTTTCCCCAGCAATGTGTTCCAGTTCCTTCTTGGGGATCCCAAGGCTCTCCAAAGTTAGATGATATATTTAATTTGGACTTGCCCAGAAAACGTCCAAAGGGAGGCACCCTGGAGGCTTAATCCCAGACTGAAACAACCATATCTGGCTTTATCCGACACAAAGGCACGCTACACTGAGCTCCCTATCAGTGTCTGAGATCCTTGGTCATTTTCTAAGGCTGAGCCCAACACCTCATGGAGAAAATTTATTTTGTCCTGTATTTACCACCTAATTCGTTTCATTACTAGCCTACAGCTCAAGACTATAGGTGGGGTTGGAAAGTAGAACAACCAGCAATTTGAAAGCTTTGCCTTTCTCTTAGCCACAGTCCAGCTGCAGATGTTGCTCTAATCCACTGGTCTATATCATAAGCCACATTCCCATCACGCATGAATAAGATCCCAGGAGACTTGAACTTCCTCTCTTGGGGAACCAACTCTCCCTTAGCCAAGAGGATGCACACCAATGTTATATATAAAATTATTTTTCCCTTCCATTCTGTATTTCTTCCTTTTTTCTTTTCCTGGTGGACTGTTCTTGTAAGTTGCCATTTTTTTTTAAATTTCATTCTGCTGTCAGGCATGTTGTAGCAATGCTGCACTTCTTGTTGGTCTTTTTTTTGGAGAGGTTTAAACACAAATGCTGATATACACATACCTAGAAGTTATATAAAGCATATTATTTTTTGTTTCAGAAATATTGAGATTATACAGTATCTATGAGTACTAAGTGTGGGAGTACCTCCAAAAAAACTCAGCATCATTTGTTCTGGAACAAACATTACTCTTACTCTTTTTTGCTCCATAAAAACAGCTGGAATAATTTCTTGCCAAAGCCAACCTGTAAGGGACATAATGCAGTCCAACAAGAGAGGCTGCCCATCTACCTGAGAACTATTTTGCACCAACATTTTACAAGTTGCTAAAAAACTAAACACGGTACTGATTTACTGATGTTACAAAGAAATAAATAGCATTTTCAAGATTGAAGGAGTGGGTCCAAAATGAGCCCTGCCTGTCCCACCCACATGACAAAGGAGGCAATATGTTTTAATGAGGCCTGGTCTCAGGCTGAGAGGATGCATTTGTCTTTTAGGTCTTAGAATGACAAGTTTAAGAAGCCCTTTTGCATTGCTTTTGCTTCTTTTCTCTTTTTTTTCCACTACAGTTTGCAGTTATAGCCAAAGCACAGCTCCCTTGTGCTCCAGCAATAACAAAATCGTGCATAGCTTATCGTTTACTTTGTTTTTCTGCTGACCTTGGGCTGTTTTGCTGATATTGTTACATTTTATTCAGCTCTGTGGAAAAGAAGTAAAACAAATAAAACAGCAGCATCCAGTGCTGGACTGATAAATATGCATGCTCCTTTTCCTCTTGTCTCCTGCAGAAAAAAGCAGCAATGGGACAAACAAAGCATGATGCGTTGCCAGCTCATTTAATTAGCACAGGCTTAACACACCGTTGTGCAGCAGTGTTGCCAAATTACAGGATATTGAAGGATCAACAGTCATGATAAAACACAAGACTTATTTACACATAGTGCATAACATAATCTGCACTCCTCTATGACTCCAAAAAACTAGTTAATCAGTAGACAGTAATGTATGTAAATGTTGTCAAAACAACAAACATTGTGGTTTCAAAGAAAATGAGGTTTACATGTTTGAATTACCTGACACCCCCCCCCCCCGGGAAAAAAAAGTCCAGCGTGGCGTAAAAGCTCACTGATTTTACATTACCTTCTTGTTGATTTAAGGTGCAGATGTAATTAAAAGACTGAATTCAACATATTCTGTTTAATGTTAATCGAAGGCTAAAGAGTAATTCACATCTAAAGTATAAAGCTACTTTTAGTTACTCCCTTGTGACAAGGGGTTACCACAGCAGGGAGCACATGTTTTATTGGACTCTTCCTGGCATAATCCCAAAGGCAATTTGCATCTCCAGCTGGAATCAAACCAACTTTTTGCTTACCGATCATATATGTGAACTACTACGCTATGGTTCTACTAAGTGAGAACCACAATATACCTTCCAAAAATAGATGGGTAGATTGATAGCTCTGCTTAGATTGGTATCAGACCACTTACTGACCATGAACATGTTTTGTTGGTATGTGTTGTCTGGCTGATATACAATTAATTAAAGTTTTTTGGACAATGACATTTGCTTGTTTGTTTTGTTTTGTTTTGTTTTGGGGTTTTTTTGGGGGGGGGGGTCATAATTTTGCCTCTGCACAAAACCACAATGGATTTTAAATCAAGCAATCAAGATGTGATTGAAGCACAGACTTACAGGTTTAAATGAAGGGGTTTTTACAACGGTTTTGCATTAACTGTTTGGGAATTACAGCCAATTTTATTCATAGTCCCCTTTTTGCAGAGGCTCAAAAGTAACTGAACAGTTGACAGTCAAACAGTTTCTTTTTCCAGGTTAGATGTGTTCACTCATTCTTTTATGGTAAATAAAGTAGATAAAGGATCTGGAGTCCATTTTAAGTACTGAACTTGCATTTTGTACATATTCACCATAACTCTCAATATAAGGTCCATACAGATGCTGATGCAAAGAGGTCATCATCAGGCTGAAACACCAAAAATAAATCAGAGGAATATTAAAAGCTTTCAGAGTGACCAAATCAACAATCTGATCCATTCCTAAATAGAAGGAAGGCATAGGCCTTCTCAGGTACACCAAAAAGACTGAAAGACCACAGAAGACAACTAAATTGGATGATCACAGAAATCTTTCTTGTTTCAGAAAAACCCTTCACAACATCTGACATCTAATATTGGGGAGGTAGGCA